>RJWM01008959.1:0-70028 GCA_004363535.1 Dasyprocta punctata
ACTGTTTGCCATGCAAGACCAGGACATGCTCTGTGAGTGTCACCTCTTGCTTCACAACATTTCGTAATGTGTAGAATAGCTCCCCACCTTGCACACCACTCATTCATCCTAGGAGTGGGCAGAAGATAGGGACAGAGGCAGGTTTTAGTCTCATGCCAAAGTTGAACAGTAAGTTGAGCAGGAGTACAGCACAGGAACAGGCCAGTGTGCACCAGGAGATGCTGTATGTGGAGCTCCGTGAGCTGTGAGTGGAGGGTCAGGGTCACCAAGGCAGCATGGGGATCTTCAGAGTATTGGAGCAGCAGCAGCAAGTCTGGGTGTAGGCACTGTGGCTCCCAGGCAGGACCACGGTTCCCTGGTACACAGGAAGATCAGGATGGGAGAGTCTTGGAGGAGTAAAGGAGCCCCACACAGGAAGAGCTGGGACTTGGGGTGTGTGGTCAGTGATCGCTCTCCATCCAAAGGGGAAAACACCTCCTAGGAGCCCTGCACACCCAACAGATAGTCTGTCTGTTCAGTTACTCAAAAGCACCTTGCGTTGTTTCAGAATAAATCTTTCCTGTGATTAGGGTTGCCTAATAAAATTCAGGATACCAAGGAACTTCAGAGAAACAATTTTTTTTAGTAAAAATATATCCCCTGCAATACTTAAGAAATTCTTACAATTAAAATTTTTGTTATGTATCTGAAATTCAAATTTAGTTGGGCATCTTGGCTCTTTGAGATTTTTTGTGTTTGTTTGTTCGTTTTTAAATGTGGCCATTATATCAGATACTGACTCATTGGTCAGCAGTACAAACGCACCATAAGAAATTGACCCTAAAGACAACAGGCTGTCATCAACAAGGACTTTTAAGGGAATTGATGCTCATTGCTAACACATATAGATATCAGAACATCACATTGTACACCATAAGTGTGTGTGCTTTTTCACTTGCCAGTTTAAAATTAAGTAATACAGAGCTGGGCGTGGTGGCACACGCCTATAATCCCAGCACTCAAGAGGATCAGGCAGGAGCATTGTTGTGAGTTCGAGACCAGCCTGGGCTACAAAGTAAGTTCAAGGCCAGCCTGAACTGCATAGTGAGACCCTGCCTCAAAAACTAGGACCAGGGATTTAGATCAGTGGCATAAGCGCCTACCTGGCTGGTGTGAGGTTGTGTGTTCGACCCCTGGTACCAATAAATGAATAAATAAATAAATACGATAAAATAAAATAAAATTAAGTAATACAATAAAATCATAAAAATATAAAAGTAAATACATTTTTTAAAAGACAGTTTGACATTGCATGTTGACCTCTAAGCCAAGCCAGGTTGATTGGAGCAGGTTTCTCTGCAGTCAGGGGACCGGATTGGGCTGTGGTAACAAACAAGCCCAGCTGTCCATGGATGTGCGCTGTCACTGTCTGCACATCCTGTCTCTCAGGGGTGGGGCGGGGGCCCTGGGCAGGCAGGACCCAGCAGCCGCTGTCTGGGATGTGACTATGCTGTGTCAGAGCTGAAGAGCAGCTCTGTCTAGTCCTGAGCAGGCGAGAAAGTGCTGGGGCCCCAAAATGACACTGTGGCTTCCGTGTGTGACACACTGGCGGAGCAACTCCAAGAGGACAGGGTCTGACCAGGGCCTCAACAGGGCCACTAGGTTGGGAGCCCACAGGATGGGGACACGGGTGGGTGCCCCACTGCTTCTATGGGGTCCTTTGCTACTATTCAAATCATCTCTCCCCGGTGGAACCTGAACGAGTCGACCTTTTGGAGGAAAATGACCGCAGCTCTGCTCGGGAAGGAGGTGACAGGGCTCAGGGTCCCCACGAGAGAGGCAGCCAGCAGTCCCAAGGCCCATGCCACCACCCAGAAGAAAGCTGCTCCACATTGGCTCAGCTCAGAGCACCAGCTGCCCGATCACTGAAAAGGACAGATGTGTGGACAGCCCACAGATGGCTCCCGCTAAGCTGAGGACCAGAACACACTCAAGCAATGCAGGCGAGAAGGACACAGCACTGAGGCAGCAAGAACACATGTCCACCGCACGCTAACTGTGCCTGTCACACACGTGGGGTCTGCAACATTCCGCCCACACGCAGAAACATAGGGTCCTCCGGGCACTGCTGTGTGGCTGCCCTGGGCCAAGGCTGCCCACGACTGACTCCCAAGACACAGGGGCTGCTGCAGGAGACAGGATGGCGTGAGCCAGCTTCTCAAAGCCACATCTTGAGATCCTGAAATTTCCTGGGTGAAGGTGTGGTAGAAGTGATGTTTTCTATGAATCCAAATTCATTACATTTAAGACTGCCTTCACTTGGAAGGTTGGTACTGGATAGTTCTGTCGCTTATAAAACAAGGTTATTGATGTGTAACAGGTGTTTTTAAAAATGTCCCAGACAATAAACAGAGACAGAGACACAGAGAGCGGGCCCAGTTCTGGTTAGTCCCCTGGCTCATTGGCTCACCAACTTTGACTGTCCTCATATGAGATGCCCAAGCTGGGAGCCATCACTCATGGAAACGGAAGCCTTGGGAAGTAGCGGATGCCCCTCCGAGGCAGGCCCTCTCCAACCCCACCAACACAGCACCACAGCCTCCCGGCCACTGCATCTCTCCTTGTGTTCAAACACAGGTCATCCAGGTGCCGGCCACCTCTGCCCACCAGCACCTATCAGCCTCCTTCCCAGCAAGACCTCAGTGGAAGTTTCGTTGCCGGTGGCCACTTTGTTAACCTTAGCAAGAGTAACGATCGTAATTTCTCAGATCCACGCAGTCCAATTTCCAGCAATTAGTTAGGTAATTTGCTTCTCCAAGAGCCCCCACAGTGAATAGCCCATTAAATAAATATCTGATGCATTGACGGTCTTCCGGCACGGTGGAGCTGAGATGGCAAATGAGTGATAATTACGCTTAAGTACACACCCTTCTGCAGAGTCTTTGTTCCCAGGCTCTGGTCTCCTTCCCCAGCACTGGGATGAGTCTGGGGCACAGGTCCCAACCCATTTCATTGACGGTAAAGCAGAGAAAAATAAATAGGAATTGTTTGGGTGAAAGACATGCCTTTTGGATGACTACTAATCCCCACCTGCTTTATTCATTTTCAAATATCTAACGCAAGCTGACTGTGCTGGTGCCTTGGTGGATGAGGTGGCCCTGGGGGAGCCCCCTGGTGCTCATGGGATCTGGAGACCCTGCTTGTTGGGCTTACAGAGGATGCTGCTGCCCAGCAAGGAAATGATGGTGGACAGGTCCAGGCTGGAGACCCGTGGCTCTTTTGCACCTCCATGTCGTGAGCTCTCTGTGAGATAGACAGAGACGCAAGTGTCCCAGACCCGGAGACCCACACACCGGCTTTGCCGAGCCAGGGGGTCTGAGCAGGAAATCTTCACTCTGCAGTTGTACCTCACCTCACTAACAGAAAGAAAAGGCTTCATTCTTCCAGAAGGAAAAGCTGGACTCTAGTTTCCAATTTTTCAAATTCGTTAGAGTCTCAGGGTCCGTCTCCTACCAGAGCTGGTGTGGGAATTGGAATCGGTCAGGCCTGTCAGGATATCACCATTCCTCAGCGTGTGGGTACCCTGGAGTTTGGTACATTCCCTGGACAATACATAGAGACAGAGACAGAGACAGAGACGGGCTAGCTTTGGTTAGTCACCAGGCTTGCTTGTGTTTTAGTCAGTGCTGTCCAATCTGTAAGGTGGGGGTGACACAGGTGGCTAAAGGTCCCATATGAGGGACAAAGGTAATGAATAGGAAGCATCAAAGGCTTCAAGAAACAATGCCCAAGCCGTCCAAGCTGAATGCATCACCAGGAGCTGCATGGAGAGCAACCCTGAGACCTCAGGGCAACTTCTCCACGATTCCATCTTCCGTAGCTGTGAGACACAGACAGCAGCACACAGAACATGAGCAGTGAGTGGGTCAGTGACAGCGTCTGGCACCAGCAGCCACCTCTGCCACCCACTGTAGAGAGAGGATCATCTCCTGCTTCCTTAGAACCCAAACCCAAAGCAGGAGCGTCTCAGTGTCAGCCTGACACACAGTTACGTTCCAGCTCATGTCTATGAATTTAGACAACAAATGTTCACAGCAGGTCTTTCCTAATTAGAAGATGCCCCTTTGGGTGGGCTTTGTGGCAGAGTGAAGATGAGATCACTCAGCTTGCCTCTGAGTTGCTCTGGGTTGTGGCTTTCAATCCATTTGATTGGGACAGTCGTGGGACTGTTGCAAAGGATTAATGAGATAATATTTCCAAAGTGATTGGAGATAATCAGATGAAAAGTGCACATAAACACAAAGCATTGCTATTAAGTCTTTTGGGAATAAGTGTGGTGACACGTCAATGGTCAACTATACTTAACTATGTAATTTCCTGATGCCCAGAAGGTACCAGGAGCAGAGATGTGTAAATTGCGATGCACACAGTCACTCCGTGAGGTCACTGGCCATTAGAGCTTAATCACGACCCATTAAAAAGTCAAGATCTCTGGGTCTGTGCCTGCCCTGTGCTTAATAACTCCTGCTCGTGGTCAGGCATGAAGTCATATGGACTCCTAAAGAAGGAATTTGCATATCAGGCTCAACCAGTGCTCTCCACCCATTCCCAGCAAATACCTGTTGGACACTACGAGTGCCCAGGATGTGTCCCCAGCATCACAGACAGTGTCCACGTGTGAAAGATAACGACCACCTGACAGCACACAGGACTCCGGCGGCCAAGGAGGTGGGGAGGCTGTTGTGAGCCCCTCCCTGGATTCCTGCAGGCATGAGATGCACACCAGATGACACGCACAGCTTACACACACAACCTACACACACATACACATGCAACACAGATGTGCACAAATACTCATACCACACACACACACACACACACACACACACACACGTGCACACTACAGATGCACCTGTCACGCTAGCCGGGCTCTGTGGTGGCTCACAAGGCAAGTGGCACCTGCCGGCCTGGCAGGTATCAGCCCTCACCTCCTGCGCACCCTGGTGCCCCCTCAGCCCAGCCGTCTGTGTGTTCTCCAAGGCGCCCTCTGTCACTTGGTCACCAGACACAAGGCGGAGCAAACGCCATGCAGAAACGGCTCTGGGCTGCATCAACAAGGTGGGCAAGCACTTCTGCAGAAGGCCAGAGAATATCTCTACTCCACTCTGTGGGCCAGTGGTCTGTGCCATGGCACTCAGAGCCAGGAGACGGGACAAAGAGGTATTGAAGGGACATGTGGCATCAGCAAAGAAAGAAGAAAAGGCAGAGCACCTAGAGAGCCCCGAGGATGCGAGGGTCAGGGAGGGGAAATGAGGGGGAGAGGGAGGCAGGGCTGGGTGTCCCAGATGGGAAGGACACAGCCCTGCTGGAGCCACAGGCCCCAAAGAGGAGCTGGAGTGGGGGACACAGTCACCACACTGGGGAGAACACTGGCTGCTTTGTGGGCTTGGGGCAGGCATGGATGATATCATCCTTATGGAAAACAAGGGACCTGCTAAAGGTATCAGGCTACAGCAGGCAGTGAAGTGACAGCGGTAAGTGAAGAGCTGGTGAGTCACCAATGGATGGGAGATACTACTACCCACCATGAACCCTAAAAAATCAGAGCTGGGAGAGAGGCCAGGACTCTAAGCTCCAGCAAGGAGCCAGGTGAGTGAGAGGTGGCCAAGTGGGCATCAGGAGGACTTTCCCACAGGTGGAGCAGCCAGCACCAAGGCCCTGCTGGGACAGAGACATGGCATCCCAAGCAGAGTGAGGAGGCAGACAGCTGGACAGGCGGGTGGCTAGGGACAGAGTAGTAAGAGCCTGCGGCACCTGCATGATTGTGCTGAGCTTCCATAGTGGGTGTCACAGGCGGCTGCCCAGCCAGAAACAAATCTTTCTCCCGGCTCCGCACTGCAAGTGCAAGGCCCCGGTGCCACAGTGGCTCCCGGGGACCGGTCTTCCCCATGTTCTCCAGTGGCCCTCGCCAGTGTATCTATCTAATCTTCTTTTCTGTCCTGTTGGATCAGGGCCCCTCTGGTAGGGTCATTTGGACTTCATGACCTCTGTGAAGGCCTCGTTTCCAAACACAGTCATGCCATGTACAGCTTCATGCGCAGGGCATGCTTGGAGAAACACATTGGTGACTTCCTTGTCTGTACCAACACCACAGCATGGACCCAGATGAACCCGCAGGTCTCCCGCAGCCCGGCTACATGCGCGCCGCATCGCACAGCCGCCCTGCACGCAGCCCATTACTCCTCAAGCTGCATTATGTGGAGTAACACTACAGTCACATTCAGAGGTCCTGGGGCAAGAGGTCGACATGAAACTGTAGGGACACGATTCAGCCCACATAAGCCACTGAAAGCCCTTTACAGGAACAGGACCCTGGGCAGAGGCGTCACTGGCTGAGTGCCACCTCCTCCCAGGGCCACACAGAGCTGCCACCCCAGGAAAGAGCTTCAGGGACACAGAGGCATGGATGGCAAAGGCTCAAGGCACTGCCGCCCTGCACAGCAGCTCACCTCTCCGTGCGGCCATTTCCCCCCGAGAGTCGCAGGGGTGGCCCACGAGGGCCCAGCACTGTGCTCCACACTCTCTCTGAGTACCCAGCATCCCAGGCTCACGCGGCTGCTGGGTACAGCCTTGATGTGCCCCAGTGCCACACAGCCAGAGGCCTGGGCTGCTCACAGCACCACAATTAGACCCATGGTGCTAATGAATATGTTAATGATGCTAATTACCATCGCCATCACTTCATTAGTGAGCTGACTGGCCATGGTGGAAATTCTTTGGTTTTCTGTGCCCTGTCTAAAGTCTCCAGCCTGCAGAGGGCAGAACATTAAATTAAGACAGCCTCAGGGGCCTCATTTGACAGCTGAGCCCCTGAGGACAGGGGTCTCCAGACCTCCGCAAAGGGAAAGGGGCACGATTTCTCCAGCATGACTTGCTCTGAGACCTGGTCAGACCATTCACAGCAGGTGCAGCTTCCCAGTCCAGCTGTGAACATGATTCATCAGTACCCCAGATCTGCTTGGGGGAGAAAGAGATCCTGTCTCATGGAACTGCTGGTCTTCCTAGGTTCATTAACAAATAGGCCCATCACCGGTTGGGCCAACATACCAGAAGCTTGTTTTGGCTTAGGTAGGAGTATACAGAGAGCGGTCCGCAGACAGATGGGAGAACAGGGCCTCAAGAACCCCATCATTTCCAGCGGGGCAGAAACAAGTGTGTGGAGCATGAAGACCCCACCCCATGACAGGCTGTGTTATGGTTCATATGTAGATGTTCCCCCAAAGTCTTGTGATCATGGGGGTGGGTTTAAGAGCGGACTGGATCAAAGGGTGCTATACTCACGCATGGATTAGTCCATCGATGTGTTTACAGCTGAATGTGATGTTGGCAGGTGGGGTCTTTTGGGAAGGGGCAATCTCTGGGGTGTGACCTGGAAGGGTGATTGTCCCTCCCTGGCTCCTCCCGACCCTCTCTGCTTCCTGGTCACCATGAGGTGAATAATGTTTTCCTTCACCAGGCCCCTCTGCCAACATTTGCTGTTTCTTCTTTGGAGCCAGCTGATCATGGATTGAAGCATGAGCAAAATAAATCTCTCCTCCTTTAAACTGTGCACGTTGGGTATTGTGTCTCAGTAACAGGAAAGTGACTAAGATAGGCTGAGACTTGTTGTCCAGCCTTCTGCTGGAACAAGGAAGAAGTGTGCCCAGCTAGTGCTCCTGCTGGAATCTGTGAACATGTAGTGAAGAGGAATCCAGGTGGGTGATTCTGAGACCAGGAGATCATCAGGTCACCTGGGTGAACCCAGTGCCTAAAGTCCCCAGTCACCGATAAACTTGTAGAGATTTTTCATAGGAGCAATTGAACACTAATGTGTACACAAATAACAATCTAACCACAAACCTACCTGATATAGATAGGCAGGTCTCCCTACAGCTGTCCCAGCATCTGTTGGGATTGGTTCTGGACCCCGGGACACCAAACTTCTTAGACACTGGTACCTGCTACAGGACAATGTGCTATCTGTTTGTAGCCCATGCAAGTCCTCCTGTGTGCTTTCAACCATCTCTGGATGACCTGTAAAGTCCAACACAATGTGACTCCTATGATTCCTATGTTATGCTGGTTTACTTAGGGACTAAGAACAAGAAAAAGGTCTATCCATGTTCAGTCCGAATGCAAAGTTCTTCCCATGTATCTCCATTCATACTTGGTCAAATTCATACATATACAAAGTTATCTTAGTGTCTCATGTCTGCACCATGAGGCTCTGAGACTACTTCCTGCAAACACACAAGGGTAGATAATGAAGGTTTGTGGGGCCGGGCCTGGGCAGCGCCTTGCCCTCCACACAGGCTGCTGCCCAGGACTGGGCTGGTTCTCCCTGGGCGCAGAGCCCTGTCCACCCTGCAGAGTCCTGCTGCTCCCCTGAGGGGCCTTGGGCTCCTCCTTGGGTTCTGTCTTTGGGGGACCTTTGGCTCCAACCTTGGGTGTGCCTGGGCTTCTTCTGGGGCTCCATCACTTAGGTTCTGTCCCTGAGATGCCCTTGGGCTCTTCCTCAGGCAACTGTGGCTCAGATTGCTGCTCAGGAGATTCTTAGGGTTTCTACCTTCACAGATGATTTAACGTGGGACTTTCCTCCGCCCTAGTATTCCTCTTCCTTTTCAGCTGGCTTCTCTCTAATCGTGTCTCTGTGTACATCCACTGTCCTGCGTTTCTTACATCTCTCCCCCTCCCCATGTGTTGCTCCTTGAGGAAAGGACTTGTCCATATGCTTGCCTTGCTGTTTCTCCTCTGCCTGCGCCCTGCCTGGAAGCACAAGATGGCCTGAGCCCTTCCTGTGGCCGGAGACACTTGTTCTATTGGAGTCTAGAGGTCTCGCCCAAGTCTAGCAGCCAAGTGGAAGCAGGAACCCTCCGTCTCCTCCCTCTTCCTGCCCATGCAGCATCTCCCTGCCCCAGGGTCCATCTATGTTTTCTGCCCTCCTGGAATGGCTCCTGCTGTCTCCCAGATTCCCTCTTCCACCCCCAACAACCTGTGCAGCAAGAGCTAGAGCCAAGGGCCACAAGGCAGCCTCCACCCCAGCAGCCACCAGCAAGCGTGTGGAAGGCTCTGTTCCCCAGATTCTTCCCCCAGCAATGGGAAGGCATCACTTGCCTTGATTCATACGGACTGAGTGCCAATGACGTCAGCGATCTCCATACTCTGCCAACTTGAGGCCATTGTCACATCGCTGCTATCCTCCTGGAGTTACCTATAAGTCACAGAGACTGTAACCACAGAGGGAATTGTGCATTTCTACCCAGGGCAACCCCTGCAATGGAAGAGCTTCTTGCACAGTAAGCTTGGTGGCTCTGAGACCCACACCCGCCACCTCATCATCCAGGCCCATGTAGGGGCTCTGGGCAGTTTGTTTCATAGACAAGAAGGTCAAGACTCAGAAAGAAAAGGAACGATCCCTGAAACTGCGGTGGAGCCAGAATGCAAACCCATGTCCCTGTGCTGTGGGGTCCCAAGCCCCTCAATGACCAAAGTTCCCCAGGTGATTCATGGGTAGAGCCCACCATCCAGAAGTGGTGTGTTCACTTCTTGTGGATACTGCAGAGACAGCTTGAAAACTCACAGCTAATGTGGAAGCAGAGAAATTTGTTATTTCTTTTTAGGGAGGAAAAGAGCTCTCATTATCACTCTGCTGGCCCTGCTGGCCCCTACAAGGCCACACTACCTGGTCCTGGCCACAACGCCCGCTTCTGTGTGTGGGAACCTGCCACATTCTTCTTTACCTCGCAACATTCCTCCAGCCCCACATGCTGCCACTTGCACAGGGATGTGACTTTGCTCACCCTCCTGCCATTTTCTTGGAGACTCCCAGGAAGGCACCAGGCAAGGACAGCAGGGCACAGCTGCCGGAAGTTCTGCCCCCCACCCCGGGAGCACCTCCAGTCGGGCAGGAGTGGGCTAGGACAGCACATCAACGTGAGACTGCTGGACTGTGGCCTGGTGGAGTCAGGGCCAGAGTGGCCAGCACACGGGACCTGGTGACAGGCCATGGACAGTTGCCACCCTCTGTGCTATGCGCTAGCTCATTGCAGCACACGCATTCTCCAGGGCCGCTGGGCCTCAGACTCCCACAGGTTCTGGGCGGAACAGAGGCAAAGCTGGGCATTAAGCAGAGCTGGCACAGCGAGCTTCCATTGTCTGAGCAAAGGCAGGGCCCAGCCCTGCAAGCAGTGCCCAGCCTGAAGGTCACCAGCCTATGTGACTAAGCCGAGCAAGCAGGGTGAGCGCAGACTCCGGGAAATGAAAATCCTTTTGTTGTGCAGCCCGGAAGGTCAGGCATTGCCATTTGAGATTGCTTGGACCAGCAGGGCGCCCACCACCCCCATGAAGGTGACAGCATCGCGGGCAGCAGTCAGCATGGCTGCCTCGCCAATGCAGCGCCCTGAGCAAAGGCCCCATTATCCGGTTCCAGACAAATGCCATTGTGATGCGGAACTGGCCCACAATAAAGAGGTGGTTGTTTAAAAGGCCACCGGCCAGCTGAGCCTGGACAGATGGAGAGGTGGTCCAGGACAGCGCCAGACACCCAACTTAAGGGCCGCCAACCCAGTGTGGTACCACCATGGCAGTGGGACAGAGCCCATCATGTGAGGTTGCTGTGGTCTGCATTGGTGCTTACTTGTCATTCCCCAGCAGACACCCAGGCTGGCTTTCTGCAACCTCTGGTCCACAACCCATGGGGACACCTGTGGGGTCATAGGATAAACGCAGTGCCAGCTCCTCGGACACTCCTCCTGTTTGAGCTGGCATGTCATGGTGTCCTGTGCTTAGAGACACAGGTGGCATTTCAGCACAGTGACAGCGAACAAATCCCCAAATACAGCATCTGCTGGAGCACGGGCACTGGGAACAGACCTGGCAGGCAGCAGTGTGCCCTGACGGTCACTGGGGATCAGGGGCCCACACTGTGTGCCTAAGGTGAAGAGTCGCTGGAGTCCATGCTAAACTGGAGACGGGTTCTGCTCTCTGGTCCAACAGAAGAAAAAGCCCCACAAAGGGCTTCATGGAGAAAAGAAGATATCACATGTGACACTGAGAATTTTCTGACATTTTGAAAAACTGTAGGTGCCCAACTGAAATGCTCCTGAGAACCAAGAGGCTGACTTGCTCATGAGCTCGGAATCATCAAAGGTCGGTGGGAGCAGGAGAGGCCGTGGTGACCAGGCCACTAGTCACCCCAGCACCACCATGTCACCACTTGCGGTGAAAGGCAGCAGCAGAGTGCCTGGGAGTCACTGTCGCCACCACCCCTGTTTGTCCCTTTCACCCGTGCAACTTGCCCTGGGGATCCCAGGTAGATGGCTCCAAACTCCACAGACACACAAGCCTTCCATCCGAAATAGTGTCCTGTTGGCATCTAAGCCACATGAGCACCTCATGAAGACTTCAGTCCTCTCCAGATCACATATAATACTGTGTGCAATGTAAATGTTGTATAAGCATTTGCGCTACTTAGGAAATAAAGATAAGAGAAAGACTTGGGCATGCTCAGTACAGATGCAATTGTCTTTCTGAGTATTTTGGGTCTGCAGTTGGTTGACTGATGATGCGAGGCAGATGGTGACCTGCTCCAAGGAGGGGGCTGCCCTGAGGGAAGCTGTGGTTCCCTCCCACGGCAGGTGCAGGAGGAGCAGAGGCACGAGGGACTCCTGTCTGGGCCAGAGGCATCCTTGGACCCCTGGCTCATCTACTGAGCATCCATGTGAGGTCGGTCCCATGGCTTCTCCCCCAGGAGCTGCCTCTTCACCCTCCAGTCACTCGAAGGAGATGGCACCCAGGACAGGGCGACTCTTCCACCCCAGGTACAAAGGACCCCAACACAGAGGTCGGATATGGGGGAAGGGCCTTGCCACCCCCCTAGAACCGTGAGCTGTGACCACCAGGCAGGTGGGTGGTGCAACTACACATTTCCAGGGGTCAGGAGGGCACAGCCTTCAGTTTGCAGAGTTGAGTAACACAGACATGTCTGCTAGCTGAACCAATACACTTTCTTTTATGCTTAATCTGATTTGTGTTGGGTTTTTATCACTTGGGACCAAGCCTTCTGCTAATTCACATGGCCTCAGTATGAAAAGGCAAGTCTGTCCCTGGACACAGTGATTAACTCACTGAGGTGGTCAGAAACGTGACAAATACCTCAGATGATACCACCAGCAGCGTAGGTGCTCAACATGTCCTAGGGAGATGGTGGAAACGCATCTGGAGGTGCGTGCCCCCCTGCCAAGGCCAAGGAATGCATCTATCCTCCTGGGTGGGTCATAAACTTCTGCACCCAAGGCCCAGAGAGTGCAGAGCTCAGATTCTGAGACTGCTGTTTACCATAAAACCCAGCAGGGGAGTTGGCCACATGTCCAGGGAAAAAGCCAGACTGGAACCACAGGGCAGGCTGATCTCTTAGTAACGCCAGTCAGCTCTGCATTTTCCTTCAAATGCATTAGATGTCTTTTACAGCCTGGTCTTTTCAGTCTTCTGTGAAGATATGGCAATCACATTCAGATCTTTAAACACAGAATGCCTTCCAACTTCCCTGCCATTCTGGATGTTCTGGTAGGATGTCTGTGCCATGGTAGGCAGTGATGCCTCCCAAGCAGATCATTTTCTCAACACCAAGTGAAAACAGGAGATTTGACAGATAACAGCAGCAATTCTGATGGTTACCAACTCTCTGGAGCCCCACCAGGGTCCAGCCATTGAAAGGCTATTAACACGAATCGTCTCACATAGTAAGCTCTAGGTAAACAACACTGTCTCCTTAGAAATCAGGGCAAGGATCTCCTGTGAAACTGTATCTCCCAAAGTCTCCTGAAACAGCATGGCCACATCTCACCTGTTTAGGGAGCAGTGCGGCCAGATCCAGGGCAGGGGCACAAAGGCTGCAGTGCTGGGCTCGGGCTTCACAGTCTTGAGACCCAGCCCAGACCCAATCAGCCACAGGACTCAGAGTGGTTGAATCTGTTCAAATTGGAGGGGTCTGGGGAAACCAGGCTGGGAGACCTTCCAAGTCCCTCCTAATCTCAGGTCATTCTGTGACAACTCAGAAATGCTTCTTAGGGAAGGAAAAGGCATTGCTTGTTTGTGTTTTTATCAGTGATTAATCCCCCTTAACTCTCCAAAATTCTACTGAAGAAATGGAGAAGACCATCAGGGGACTGTGAAGGGCAACTGGCCCTATCTCATTGGAATGGCCTTTACCAAGAAGATGCGAGATGGCAAGCATTGGCTAGGATGTGGCCAAGGGAACCCTTACACAACTAGCGAAAACATACAGCCATTAGGGAAAATGGCATGGATGTTCCTATCCTAGGACCCAGCAATCTCATATCTAGGGATTTATCCAAAGGAAATGAAATCATATATGGAAGAGACAGGTGCTTTTCCATGAAAACCCAGACATGGGATCAACCTAAGTGTCCATCACAAATGAATGGGTTATACTCAAGAGAGTATTACTCAACCATAAAAAGGATAAAATGTTGGTACTTGGCAACAACACGAATGGAACTGAAGAACAGTGTGTTAAGCATTGGGGACCACAAATTCACAGTGACTGATTTTACATATTTCCTTATGGGAAATGGGATTATTGGTATCACCCATCTGAGATTTCCCATTGACTCTTCTTAGATGACGCCTTTGTGAGTCATCTCAGGATTAGACTCAAGGTCAAGATACTTCCCCTAAGCTAACACACTCTGCTACTTGGAAAAGTCTTTGAACCACTCCCGAGATCCTGCTGAGTTTTCTGCGTTCTCCACTCTAATCTCTTTCTTGACTAAAAAAATAAATACGGGCTGCCCAGAGACATTTTTTGTTTTAGCCACCAGAGTGAAGAACTCTGTACATGGTTTTGACCCTCCTGGAACCCTAAAAATCATACCACATGTCGCATTTATTTTAGCCTTCACCATGTACTCATTTGGGAAATTGGGGATCTAGGTCAGATCCCCAGTAGTTAAGTGAAATAAGCCAGACCCAGAAGTATGCCCCATGTTCTCTCATATGCATGGAAGCTAAAATAGTTGATCTCATAGAAGTTGAAAGAAGGTGGTCAGTGGTGGGGGAGTAAGGGAGTCTGGTTGACGGATACTAAGTTAGGTAGAGGGGTTAGTTCTGGGGTTCTAAGGCAGAGCAGGGGAACAAATGGTAACAATGATGTATTGCATGTTTCAAAATAGCTGGAAGAGAATTTGAATGTTCGCACCGTAAAGAAATGATGAGTGTTTAAGGTGAGACTATTGTAAATTACCCCCAATGCAATCATCACATGCTGTATTCATGCATCAAAACCTCACACTGCACCATATAAATGAACAAAAATAAAATAGGCCACTGCCTCCCTCATCATCTCACCTCCGCCACCGTGCTGTGGCCATCTGTCTTCCAGCAACACCAGCGCCCCCATCACCACTACATCCACCATCTTCACCACCATCGCCCTCAGCTTCACCATCATCACCATTTCCTCCACCGCCACCATCACCTTCATCTTCTTCACCAGCATCAGCTCTACTACTATCACCATACCTTCATCACCATCCCCATCGGCTTCTGCACCATCACCTTCACCTCCATGCCCACCACTTCCACTGCCTCCTCCAACTCCACCTGGTGGCTTTGGGTTGGGATTAACTGCAGCTGTCCCTTGGCCTCTCGGGAGAGCCATCTCATGGTCAAGGTACATACCACTGGTAAAGCCCCTAGGTAGCTGCCCCCAGCTCTTTAGACCCCCACTTACAATCCCACCCTGAGAGTCCCCAGTGAAACCAGCTCCAGGACAGGCACAGAACAGGCGCCCCCTTAGAGGACCCTCTGGAAAGGCCATGTGCCAGGCCACAGGACCCCCCACCCAGGCTTCCTGGACCCAGGGCAGCCCTATCACCAAGCTCTGTGGGGTGCCCTCACCAAGGCTCCCAGCTCCACCCAAGCATTCCTTGGCCCTTGCCCAATCCCCCACTCCCCTGTGTTTGCCTATGCAGAGGCCTCCTCCCTCCCCTCTTGGCTTTGTCTTCTGGTCCCCAGGAGGTCAGTGCCCCCAGCCCAGCCCCAGTGGAAGGTGGACAGCAAACTTAGCACTGTTGCCCTGCAAAGAGCAGGAGGTACACTCAGACAAACCTGGGTGAGCAAACTTCACAACAGACTTTCCCAGCCAGCACCCCATGGATCTTCCTGCTGCTCTGCAAGGTGAGATAAGGTAATGGGGTCCCCCAAAGTGTGGCCACTTGTCCCACACAGATCCCTTTGTCCCCAACAGCCAAGTCCCAGGATGGTCCTATCCTTTCCTACATTCAAGACCAGGAAAATGTCCCCCAACTTTGAAAAAGAACCCTTGGGGAGTACCAGACCATGAGAGTTTTACAGGGATGATCACCTCCTTCTTGGCACCAGGGAGGCAGCCAAGTTGGGCATCTGCGCGGAGACGGGCTGGCTCATGCCAGGCAACGGTGAGCATCCACCTTCCAGGATAGGGTGATCTCAGAGCCTTGACCCCAAGTTACTCCTATGGGAGCACCAGGAGGCAGAGGTAGGAAGGAGGGGCTTTGGGTTTGGTGCTAGGCCACCCACCTCCCAACAGCAATAGGAATCAGCTATCGGCTCTGAGCCCCAAATCTTCTGCCACTATACAAGCGTATAAAAAGCATCTAGCAAGGCCACAGTGATGGGAGCCACACCAGGGTGGCACACAATTCAGCATGTAGACCTGGCACCCTGGTCCCAGGACCTCTGTCCCTTCTGTCCAGGAGCCCCCGGCAGGCCCTTTCTTCTTCCACAGTAGGCTTGGGGATATGTTCTCAGGGGCGTCTCCAAATGGGACTCTTTCTATACCTCTTCTATTGCCACCCATCCCAAACACCAGAGTACAAGAAAAGAGGAGGAAAAGGAGGAGGAGGAAGAAGAGAAGAAAAAGGAGTGAGAGGAGGAAAAGCAGGAGAAAGAAAGCGGAAGGAGGAGGAAGAGAAGGAAGTATACAGTGAGTGGGAAGAGGAAAAGAAGAGAAAAAGGAGAAAGAGAAAGACAAAAGGTAGGAGGAGAAGGAAGAAGAGGAGTAAGAAGAGGAAGAGGTGGAAGAGAGGAAAGAAGATGAAGAGGAGGAAGAAGAAGGTGAGGAAGAGGAGGAGGACTACGAGCAGAGGAGGGCAGAGGAAAGGAGAGAGCCGGGCAGAAGTCAAAGGCAGATGCCAGCTGCCAGCCTGGAGTGTTGGAATTGAAGCCCGGGCAGCCAGGTGAGCTCAAGCTCAGAAGGGAAGGACGTGCTGCCCAGTTACTGGTCTTCAGTGACTCGGATGCATGGAGCCTTTTGTCATTTGTCCACCACAGTGGAGCAGTAGGTGACCCTTGCAGAACAAAGCTGTTCTGTGGAGTGGCCACCAAGCAGAGGGTAGCACTGGGAACCAGCATTCAGAGTAGAAGGGAAGTCTCAGGCAAAGCGTGGGACAGCAGGAAGAGCAGAGTCATCTCAATCTTTGGGACCACAGATACTTGCCCTGGGTCCAAACGTGTGGTAGAAGACACAGCCTTGTCACTCTCAGCTGTGCCGGGGGAAGAGTATTCCAGGCCAAGGAGCACTTCTGCCAGCCACCTCCAAGTCCCCCACAGTCCTGGCTCCTGTCCCCATTCACTGGCATCCAGAACCAAGCACCTGTTCCACTCTGGGGACGTGTCCCAGGTCCTCCCTTCCACGGAGCTAAGGAGAGACCTTCCCTCCTCCCCATCCTGCTGTCCCCATCGCTGCCACCAGCACTCCTGCACCAAACACACCCTGCACAGAGCATCTGCTGTCCTCACCAGCCCGATGGCCAGAGGCAGAGTCCCCAAACAGCCAGCTTCAGAGCAAAAGCCCCTTGCCCATGGCCAGCCAGGTCCAGGACCCTGTGAGTGGTCACGTGGGTGGCACAGCCGTGACCATGGTGTCAGCCTCCACACAGAAAGCACAGTTCCGCACTGGGCTGATTTCCTGAGGCAGCCTCGTCAGAAACCTCTGAGAAAGCGGAGGCCAGGACTCAGCACTCCCCCAGACAGGCCTGCCGGAACAGAGATGGAAATCCCAGCCGCTCCTCCCGCAGCGCCAGCTGTCCCTAAGGGTGGAGATGGTGGCTCCTGGGGGAGCAGGGCAGGGTGCCTAGTACTACTTTCCCTCAGTCTGAAAATCCTGAAGCACTGAGGGCCAGTTCAGGGGACAGATAACCAGGTACCTGCAGGGACATGGGAACATGAGTAGGCATGAGCAAGGTCTGATCTCCCAGTACAGACCACCATCCCTCCGCCCCTCACAGCCCCTCAGCATGGCCTGGCTCACCGCTCACTTTAAAGCCATCAAGTGGAGGAGAATCCTCAGGTGCACATGGCTTCCGGAAATGTATTTTACTAGTAACTGTGGGTGTGCCAATCATGCCATTACATTTATCTCCCTTACCCAATAACAGTCACATGAGCTGGATCTGTTAGGACCACATTCTGCAGATGCCAAAAGGAAGCCTCCTGACCCAGTTCATGGGCTGGTTGGCGTGAATTCACGCCGAGAATAGGGACCCTGGGCCCCATCAGTCCCACCTGCTGAGGTACACCCGTCTCAGGCTGAACGAGGCAGGTGGACACTGAATGCAGGTGTCTAGATTTTCTCAGCCATCCCCAGAACCCCTGCTGAAACCTAGCCTCCCTCCTGTGCGTTCCCAGCTCTGCCCCTCGACCCATCCCTGCTGGGGACTGACCCTCACAGCCCTGGGCTGCACCCCACCATGCCAAGAAGAGAGACTGTCCCCTAATAAGGATGTGGCTGCAATGTGAGCTGCTTGAAGAGGACTGCAGGTAGCTTTCCACACCATCAAATTGTCTTTCTCACTGATGTGTGGCCAACACCAGTGACACAGCCATACGCGGGATTTGTTCTTCCTCCAGAATTCCAACTGAAAGTATTGAGATAATGACAATGCTGATTTTTTAAAATGTAATTGGATCTGACATTACAGGAACGCATCATTTCCATAACGATGCTTTCTCCAAAAAGAGGAGAAAATGCTCTTTGCCACAGAAGAGAATTTGCAAAAGCCAGTGTGTGGTCCAAAGATAACTGGGGTTGCCTGTGGTATAGACACAAACCGGAGGAGCTGGCTCATTTCTCTTTGTGAAATTCTCCCTTCCACTGGAGCAAAGAACTCAGGTGAGCCAGAGCTGAGTGGGAACACTGCTGTGTGCCCCGTGGGTAGCCATGGGGACACCAAGCTCACCTTTCCCGGGAAGCCTGCCATGTCCTCAGTGCTCTGGCAGCAACCCTCCATGCGCAGCACTCAGGTAGAGTCAAGGAACCCTCAGGTGATCCAAGAGCACATCAGTCCAGACACCACACACCACAGTGACTCCCTCCTGCCCAGGTTAACCTCCCACAGGGTGGCACTGTCCCCAAAGGATGAGGGCCAAATGCATCTTCAGAGCTAGTGAGTAAGGGCAGCATGGAGTGCTCCCTGCCCTCCGCTGGCCCTCAGGTATCTCCACCTCCACCTGACCACACCCGGTTGGGACCACGCTACCCCGTGTGGGAGCTCAGGAAGCCAAATGCAAGTGGGGCTGGGAAGAACAAGGAAAGTGAACTCCTAAGACAACCTGGATCCAAAAATGCCTGAATCTTAGATGTTCCCCCTGCACTGCTCTGAGAAATTGGCTGAGCTCCAGAAGGTCAGGAAGATGGCTAATGGACACCACCACCATCTGAGTGCCTACAGCGTGGTCCTTATTGCTAGGCCACTCTCAAAATCATTCTGATGTGCAGCTTCTGGCAGCTGGCAGATAGGCTTAAATACAGACGAGGCATCAGTGTTAAATGATGGAGTGGTTTGTGTGTGGCTTGTAGAACTGCCCACCCCTGCAGTAGGACAGCTCGCCATGGAGGCGGGGGACAGAGTGTAATCCAAGCTCTCTCTGGGAAGTGGTGCAATCTACTTAGTGGTTGGGTATCATCCTCGTGATCCATCAGATGTCTGTGGTGAGCTCTCCCAGAAAGTACCAACAGGATGGCAAGCAAATTGAAAAAGCCACGGAAACACCCAGAGTGGTGAGGGAGACAGTTTTGAGAGTTCCCAAGGACACTTTGGGTCCAGGAGGGAGCACCCAGTTCTGATCCCTGAGCCACAGAGCACCCTGACCAGGGGTTTATCCTACACCCTCTCTCCATCCCCTGTATGAGAAGCTGAGAAACATCTAACTTACTCAGCTGGAGAGTGTGTGCCATTCCAAGACCCCCGCAGATATAGCCTGTGTCTCATATGTCATAGGGACTCATGCCAGACAGCAGAAGGCCAGATGAAACTAAACTTTGACCACGAGCCCATCTCCTGGGAGGGAGACCTTGTGGTCACTGGTTGACATTCTAGGAGTATTGCCCCTCAATATTTCATCAGCATAGAAGATGTAAATGCACAGATAAAGTGTAAGACTGATTCGAGCTGGATGAAATGGATAATACCCAAATGACGGCCGACATTTTGAGATATAGATAACCTAGGTGGCAAATCTTTTAAAGTGAAATTTATGTAGCACACACACAAGATCCTAACCTCACGGGTAAATGTAAGGTAGAAAAGAGCCATCCAGACAATTGAGTACATAGAAAAGGAATCACCAAATTTGATGGTAAAAGTAAGGGCTCCAAAAACACCATAAAATTTGAGCTACTGGGATAGAATTTCATATTTAAACTTTAGCTGATCAAATCAAATTCCTAATATGGGATCCAGAGCTGTATGACTTGAAGACCAGCTTGTAAGCCAGCTACACCATGTCCCAGAGGGAGAGCACAGAATAGAGCACAGAAAAACTAATGACAGCAAGTGACCCATTGAAGCAAGTGGCCACCAGTCACAGATCTGCCATTTATTAGCTGGGCAAATTTGGACAGCCACTTATCTACATAATAACCATAATTTAGAAACTTTCTCTAAAGAGATTACTGTAGATCTCAATGCCTGTCTCTAAGCAAGCACTCAGCAAATTTGTTGTGCTGTTATCCTTGTGCTGAAAAAGATATCCTGCAAAGTCAACTCAACAGCTATCTTCAACTATTTGTCCCTGGCGGGGAAGGAGGGGAGCTCAGGGATTGTACCGGGAGCCAAACTGAGGCAGGTAGGTGGGCACCATAGCCAGGCAACCTAGCATAAGATGTGGTGCCACCAGAAGATGACACACCCCACCTCCTGTGTTCTTAACTGCCCTATGAAATTCCTGCATAGGAAATTTGAGAAGCAAGTTGCTCAGAGAGCAGGATGAGCTCCAGAGGTTGAAGGGTGATATGACCCCACCCTCTTCCAACTCTAAGAGCCTACAGGTCTTTCTCCTAAACTATCTGCAACTTCAGCACTGAAAGTCATAAACAGGGACAGGGCTCCCCTGACACCCAAGATTATAGGAAGGCTCTCAAGGATGCCACTCTATGGAGGAACTGGTTCACCCAAGCTCAGTACCTAGGGACAGACAGAGACAGACAGTGATGGGAAGTGTCCCCCTTCTCCCAAGTGGCCATCCTTCAGCACCTGCCCCCATGGTGTACCTGAAGCACCCTCCCCAGGCACTCCCAACTGCAGCCTTGGGGAAGCACCTGTCCAGCCTGGGCCAACTTGATACTGAAAATATATTTCTTTCTTACTATGAATTATTTGATTATTAGATGATTGGACACTTACTTTCTTTCTTTTTTTTTTTTTTTTTTTTTGCGGCACCGGGGATTGAACTCATAACCTCGCGCCTGCCAGGGTAGGTGCTTAAGCTGCTGAGCCAAACTCCCGGCCCTAGTTTTTTTGAGGCAGGGCCTCACTGTGTAGCTCAGGCCGGCCTTGCACTCGCATTGTAGCCCAAGCCAGCCTCTAACTCACAACGCTTCTCCTACCTCACAACGCTTCTGCTACCTCAGCCTCCCGAGTGCTGGGATTAAAGGCGTGCACCACCACGCCCAGCTTGGACACTTACTTTCATTGGCCATTTGTGTTACTTCTGGTAAAGGTACGTTGACATCTTGGTTTTATTCCATGGATGTCCAAAATTTCCCTAATGATTTTTAAGAGCATTTTTATCAAATGATTTTAGATATTTAAGGGTTTTAAATATATAAGAATATCTAAGGATTTTAACTTTTGGTCTATCATATGTGAATATTTCTTCAGTACACATTTTTGTTTTTGTTTTTGTTTTTCATTTTTACTTAACATACTCTTTTAATTAGCAAATACTTTAAATTTAGTATAGTCAACTCTATTAATCTTTGTCATATTCTCTTTGATGTGCTTTGAAAAGTCCTCTCCATCCAAAGATCAGATGAGTTTTTCTCTACTATTTTCTCTCTGATTATTAATGTTTTTTCCACATGCAACTATTTAATCAACATAAAATTGATCTTGGTGACCCATGAGAAACCAGATTCTACTTCTTCCTTTCTAAATAGTAACCTAGTGTCTCAGCCCCAGTCACAGAATAATCCATTCTTTCTCCCGCTGATGTGAAAAATACCTTTTACCAAATACTAAGTTAGTATAAAGTGTTAGAGCCGTTCTTTGGGGTGGGGGGTTCTTGTTTGTTTCTTTCTTTCTTTGTTTATCTTCACGATTAGAGTTAATATTTCCCCCATACCTGGTAGAACAAGTACAACCACCATGAATTTTCAAAATTTTCAACCTGACATGGTGGCAAATGTCTGTAATCCCAGCACTCAGGAGGCTGGGGCAAGAGAATCTTCAAGTTCAGGGCCAGTCTGGGATATGAAATGAGTTCAAGGTCAGCCTGAACTGCGTGGTGAAATTCTGTCTCAAAAAAGCAAAAGTAATTAATTAATTAAAACAAAAATTTCAAAAATTCTATCTCTTTCTACTTTTTTGTTATTTCTCTAATTTAGAATCACTTGGTCAAGTTCCATAACTATCTGGAAACGATTTTGGGTGGAAATACATTGTGGTTTTAAATTCCAGAGAAAGTTATACTTCATACCATTGGATCTTTCCATTTAGAAGATGGCATATCTTCCCATTTAGCTAAATGGAAATTTTTAGTTGTTGTACCAGTTTTGTACATTTCTTAAATTAATTCCAAGATATTTTGTAGCATATAATTAATACGATCTTTTCACCCTTTATGTTTGCAAGCTAGTGACTGCCAACACATAGAATACCTACTGGTTAATATTTTTATGCCATGACTACCCAAGTTAGTATAAAACTCTTTTTATGGTTCCCTCAGTGTTTTCAATTTAATCTCTTGGATCTTTAAAGGTAGAAAATCAAAGCATCTGCAAATTAGGATTTTTATCAGCCTTTTTGTAACTATATTCTTTCTTATATTTTTCTTGTCTTATTACAGTATCTAAAACTTACAGACCTGTACTAAAGTGGAAAAATAGGCTCTCAAGCCCCATTCTTGAGTTTAACAGGAGTCTCTGGGCTGTTTTTCCCTAATGTTTAACATCAGATTTTAGGTGTTCTGGTGTTGTTGTTATTAGAACTGGGATTGGACCCGAGGCCTTCTCACTGAGCTACATCTCCAGTTCTTTTTTAATTTTTTAATTAGAGACATGATCTAACTATGCAACTAAGTTGCCTAGGCTGAGCTCAAACTGATCATCCTCCTATTTCAGCTTCCCAAGGTTTTTAAGACAGAATATTTGCCAGGTTAAGGAAAAATCTGTCTGTTTCTAATCTGCAAAGAACTTTTTTAAATCATGAATAGCCTATGCTTGAAATTTGTCAAATTGAACATATTTTCTGTCCTTAGGCCTACAGATATGATTAAATATCTGAACAATATCTTATGTCAAGCCAGCATTTCTTTTCTGATATAAATTCTTGTAGAATCAAGGTGCAATATTCTTTCTGTATTCTGCAGGATATGATTAGGCAGTATTATTTTCATAATTTAATATAGCCATATGCATAAATGAGGTTGGTAATTTTTCATACTATTTTGGTTAAGATTCATAAAAAAATACTACTTTTACACAATTAATTGGAAAGG
This sequence comes from Dasyprocta punctata, assembly GCA_004363535.1. Lineage (NCBI taxonomy): Eukaryota > Metazoa > Chordata > Mammalia > Rodentia > Dasyproctidae > Dasyprocta > Dasyprocta punctata. The sequence continues at coordinate 23,017 of RJWM01008959.1, forward strand.
ATTTTCATTTTATGTCTGGATATTTATATAACATGAAAAGTATCTATTCCTTGAGAGTCAAGACAACTTGCCACAAAAATTTTTTCATTTTAGAACCATGTTTTCTTCTTTTGGAGATAATTCTTTGACAATATTTAAACTTTATTCCAATGACAGCAACCTGGCCATGCTTTTGCTAATGTTTTCTTTCTTTTTTAATTAATATATCGCAACTGACATATATTAATTGCATGTATTTACAGGATAGAACAGAATAAAATCAATCAAAACAAACCAGTGTAAGAGATACAGGACTTCAAAACATTATGAAATCAACAATAGTTACCATAATGCCTTTTGATGTCTTCAAAATAGTTGCAGATAACTTCAGACATAGTAAAAATCAAACAGAGCAGGATAGAATACAAACATTAAAAACAAAACAATGGATTTCAGTGAAGGACTTCAAAACAAGCCAATAGTAAATCCAAAATTGTTACCATAATATATCTTGCTATCTTTGAAACAGCTGCTCCTACCATCAGATTTAACATAATCAAACAAAACAAAAGAGAATAAAACCCAACCCAACAAAACAATGGAAACAATATAGAACTTCAAAACAAGACCATAGGGAATCAACAATAGCTAAAACCCTCAGAAAGAGACCCCCCGCCAGATGCCACACTGCATACTGCTATCCTCTAAACCTATGATCAGACCACTGGCCTTAGACCTGCAATGTTAGTGAAACACCAAAGCACCACAGGCATCCAATTGCATTTCACCTTGCTAGCTATCATCACAGCCTGTGTTTCTCCAGATAAGCTGGTTGCTTACAGGAGGGTAGTAGGGGTGGGGTGGGGGCTGGTCTTCTTGTTTGCCAGCCCATGCACTGGAAGGGGCTTGGGTCTGGCTGTTCCCAGTCCAGCAGTGGCCCATGCATGGCACAGGTTCCCAGACTGGGCTTGCTTCCTGGTGTGGCCTTGTTCTCTCTATGCCAAGTCTGCAAATGGCACTGACTCAGTTGGGGTCTGGCTTTTCCCAGTCCTGCTGTGGCCCATACATGGCACTGGTTCCCAGACTGGGTTTGCTTCCTGGTGTTAATTGTATGTATTTATGGAACATGATACAGCTTTTCAATACCTGTAGGCAAAGTAATTTTACCAATTTGTTTTCCCAAAGAGTGAATGAATTTATCAAACACGATCATAATCATATTCATTCTCATGTTTAGACTTTAATGACTTCATAGCCAAGCTCAAATCTCCTTTACATTATTCTTTTTTATTTGATGTCTTGGATGTCTTCTTTCTTCCAAAAACCCAACTTTTGAGTGTATAATCAAATTGGGCGGTGTCCTGTTTTCTAACACGCTAATTTCTGCATCTATCTTCACTGCTTTTCCTACTTCATGATTCCACTTACTGTTGCTGTCCCTTTTTAAACTTCTCGTGTAGTTCACATGTTGATTTTCATTTTTTCTTAATCCTAATTAATGAGTGTAACATAGTGCATTTTCATGAACACTCTTTGACCACTCTGATAACAATGGATACACAAGGCTCCCCTGATACTAACTAAAGAGCAAGTCCCATTCTGATTCCCTCATTAGTACAACTGACTTTGTTGAGTGAGTCCTAATTTCCAAAAGTTGAGGGTCAGGTGCAAATTTCTGACCATGGTGGGTGAGCACTGGAGTAGATCTGACCTCAGTGCATGGAGATGGAGAGATGCAGAGGGGACCTAAATTCAAAGGCAGAAGCGGGGACTCCAAGGACATAAGGCTGCCATGCTGTGGTCTCAGACCAAGGACAACACTGCAGCCCAAGACAGACACAGCCTGAACCATCAAAGGTCCTCTCCCTAGGTCAGTCCTCACTCAGCCACAGAGGACTCTGCCTGGGCCTTACAGATGTTAGTGCTCTTCTTCCCACTCTATCTGTCTCTGTTGCTGTCTGCCCCCCATCACGCCACTGCTTCCTCTATCTCCCTCCAGACTGATTTTCTTCTGAGAAAAATAAAGCAAAGACAAAATGCCCTTTTTAAGTACATCTTGCATAAAACTTTAAAGCAAGACTCTTTGGTTATGAAGACCTTCAAGCAGGACCCTGATCCCCATCTGCACCAGCAGGGGTGTTTGGGAGTGTTGGGACCATTTGCTCTACTCACACAGATGCAGGCACAGATTTTGCATTGAGGGCCAAAGCTCACAGAGACCTCTCACTTCCAGAAGATTGGACCTCTGAGGCACTAAATGCTGCCACCCTGAACCTGTCATGGTGGTAGGTACATGTCGGGTGTGCTGGAATGGTGCATAAAGTCATCCCAGGAACTAAGGCTGTGTTCAACAGAGCACTGGCAAGGTCCCCTCTGTGATGCCATCAAGCCCCACAGCCTCCTTCCACCCAGCCAAGCCAGCTTTGGATGTGGTACTGTGCTGCTCCTACCTCTGCCCACTGCCAATGCAATAAGCAACAGCCCCATGGTTCCATAACCTAAGAAGATGAGAGGGAACCCAGGCCTGGCTGGGAAGCAGGTGGCTCCTGAGAGCAGAATAGGAAGGAGGCTTCTTGGGCCTCTGTGCCACCCACACTGCGACTAGCACCCTGTGCTTTCACACGGCATTCCACATGCCACATGACACAGTCCACCAATGCCCTGCCCTGGCCAGCTCAATCGCCTTCTGAAAACAATGGAACTGAAAAACAGAGTTATTTCAAGCAACTCAGAGGCTGAAAGGCCTTGGCTGCTTCATGGAAAACAATAGAAGAAAAGACTGCAAACAGATAGGAAAGAAAACATGATTAAATCACAGGCGTGACATTAAATCAATAGAAGCAGCATGAGATCAATACTGCTTTGCTCCGGGTAACCGCGGTGTGCTTGTGTGTATTTTCAGATTTCTCTAAGATCATTTCCTATTGGAGTTGTACAAAGGCAGGTTTGGGGGACAACATCAGGAGGAAGAGGCTGCTATTTTCTTAAATGTCTAATTAGATTCTTCAAGTGCGATTATATTTTTCTTGCTTGATTCAGTACTATAGTCAATCAACTCCAGCCCGGTGCACAGAGACGTCAATACTAATAGTGCACAGACACAGGGCAGTCACCAGACAGAAGTTACTCCTCATTTGCAGGCAGGAAATCACACAGCTGCTGTGGGTCACTGTGGTGACCGGGCACTGGAGCCCAGATCACGCTAACAGATTCCTTTTGGGCAGGACCAGGGGACCTGGGACAGCTTCCACAGTAGGACAGTGGCCAACCCAGCAATCTGTTCCCCCCGGGAAAGAGTCAGTGAAGAGGAAAGTCCAAGTTGAGACAAGGCCACTAAGCTCTGGTGGGGATGCTGCCATGACCAGCAGATAAACCATGCTCTCCAGGACCCCTGGGCCTCCATCTTTGTCACCCGCAATGAGGCTGTGAGAGGAGGTGACCTTAACATTATGTTTAACCCCCAAACCTCATTCTCTAAAAATGGAATCAAAATCCTTGGAGCTCATTTTTGTAGAGTAGAAGCTAAGCAAGGGGAATGAAAAGATCCTAGAGGCTTTTCAAGCACTCTGGACACATCCTACCTAAACAGCGTTAAGCACATCTAAACAGAGGGCTTTATCCGTAAAGAGAACACACACTGCACCAGCTATATCCTGCCATCGATCCTTGCACGGAACCCAGGCAGGATATGGCCATGGGTCTGCATTTGTTATTAATAGGAAGGCTGAATTTTTCAGGACAAAAATAACATTATCTTCTGAACTAAGGAAATGTGAGGCTGTAAATAAAATATATGCAATTGCTAGCCGAGAGGAGAATGTATCCGGCATGGCTCTCCAAAATATCTCGCTCCTCAGGACTCAGCGATGGACCTTAGCAGAAACGGTCATGGGTCCCTATCTGGGGTTAACATTCTGCAGCTTGAAAGCAGGACTGATTGTCTAGAAATACTGAGATGGAGTGACAGGTGCCAGGCCTGAGAGTGGGGAAAGAGCACACTGCACCTTGGCAAGTGCATCCTTACCACCAAGTCCAGGGCTGATACCCCATCGATCAGCATCTGCTGTCACCCCACCCAAAAGATACAGAGGGCTAAGGACAAGAGAGGAGACCTGGGTCCCACAGCCCCATTCCAGCTCCTTTCTAAAAAGAATGTGTCTTTAAATGATAGTTTCAAGTTCATTTACCTGTTTAGGGTACATCATGTGCTGTATTTTGACGTCCCCATCAAATTCATATGTTGAAGTCCTTAACCCCCAGATGCTGGATAGGCTGTCTTTGGAGACACTGTCATTAAAGCAGTGACTAACATGAGGTCATCTGAGTGAGCCCTACACACAATCCGTATAAGAAGAAAGATGTGTACCCAGACACACACAGAGGGACAGAGTGGGGACACCATCCACAAGCCCAGACGCAGCCACAGGAGGAGACAGCCCCACGACACCCTGACCTTGCAGCAGGGAAATGCATTCTGTTGTGCAGGCCACCTTGTTGGTGGTGTTTGTCGCTGCCACCATAGCAAACCAATACAAGACAAGTGACTGCGGAAACATTCATGGGGGCATGCAGTGGGTGAGCACTCGCCCGCTGGTGACTACAGGTGGCCTGGCCCAGCCTGAGGAGCAGCCTCCCTCACCCCATGAGTGTGCACTAGAAAGCAGTGAGAGAGTGGGTTTAGGAGGCTGTGAAGCCCGCTGTGAGTGGAGACCAGGAAGCCTGTTCTCTATGTGTCTGGGAGAGATTGGCAAACCTTTTCTGCTCAAGTCCAGCAGGCAAATGCCTTGCTCTGCGGACTGTAGGGCTCTGTCACAGCCCTCTACCTCTGTCCAGAGAGTGGGAAAGGAAGAGGCACGGCTGTGTTCCAGGAAGACTCTAGTTAGGGCCCTGAAATTCAAATTCACATCACCGTCACAGGTCGTGCAATGTGATTCCCCATTAGATGTCTTTTTTAATTTTTTTTGTCAATAGCTTAAAACTGCAAAAAATGTCCGTAAGTCAGCAGCCATATGCACACAGGTACCCAGCCAGATGGGGTCCTCCTGCACAGTGCTTAGACCTCTACTGAAGGTGTGACTCAATAGAACACCACAAAAGCCATAGAATCCAATCAAAGAAGGAAAGGCAAACCCTACTCTTCATTCCAGGGTTCTGCCAACACCCCAGACCTGCTCCTTCTGCAGCACAGGTCCTAATACTAGCTGTGGTGGATTCTGTGGCTGCCTCAGAGCAGAAACCAACCCACGTCTGGGTTGTCTGCCCTTGCAGCTAACGTGATCTAGAATGAGTTTCATTGTACTGCTAGGTATTACTGTGTTCCTAAGACTTTGGAGGTTTTGTTATAGAGCATGACCTCATCTGAATCGACTGATACAGTTTCCACATTTATAGTTTTCAGCTTTACGAATTGTCTGTTGATCACACATCATACACAACCTCCCATTCTCCTAGACATGAGATGACAGTGGGTTGTTCTGCTTAATTCCTCTCTTGCTTTCCTTTGCAAATTTGGATGATATTCTTTGAGGGTTCCCCCCTCCTCAACTTTAAAGACATCCCTTGACTTTGCATTATGTAACTCCAGAAGGCAGGAAATCAATCTTTACCTCCATCTCTGCTCTCTCCTCTACCATCTGACTTTTATCAATTAGCATTTCAGTTTTACAGTGTCAGAGATTCTATCCTGGAGCCATAATCAAGTATTCTGGGCTTTATTCCTAAGGTGATCCTAAAAGAAAAATTAAAATGCTTTAAATAACAAGTGAATTTATGTTGTTTTAACTATGTAATGATTGCTACCCACAGGGCCTCATGGTGCAGCATAATCTTCTCCGAGGGTCCTGTGTCAAGAGAAAATATTCTCAGCACAGAAAATGAATGGATTCTCTCTTTGTGTGCTATAGTCTTTTCTTTCTAACAGCAACTTGGCTTTCTTGTGCAGTTTGTGCTTTCTCTGGGCATTTTTAGTCTTCCCAATGGGTCTGTCCTTCCCCCGGCTACATAGATCGTGACTTGGTTCACACAACAGGTGCACAGCCTCCAAAGATGAGCCATGAGTCCTCCAGGTCAGTGGGTCTCGAATCTGGTGATTAGAATCACCCAGCAGGGCTTTGAAATCACAAATGCCCAGGTTCTCCCCATACCCATCAGACCTGACTGTTTGGGGTGGGGCCTGATCTTTGTCTCTTTGAAGATTCACCAAATTGGGAAAAACTGGTTGAAACCAATCACAGCTATTCTGTTTGCTTCTGCCAGAAACTCACCTGCCCCACCTGTTTTCCAGGCAGAGGTGGGCATGTGACCCAGATGCTGTGAGAAAGATGAAGGGAATGCATACTAGAAAGTCCTGGAAGAGTTTTCCCTTGGTGACCAAAGGAAAGCCCTTCCTCTCCCACCTCCATGGGTGAAATCAGTGAAATAGCCATGAGGTGATTGGCAGAGGAGGGGAGAGAAGTTGGGTCTGTGTGGACATCTTTGACCTTCTCAGACAACTCACAGGACCCATCACCGAAGTTTCTGCTAAGTAAACACTAAATATACTGAGTGCTTATGACATTTTGGAGCAGAATCTCTGTTATTTGCAGATTCTACTAACAACAGAACTTCTTTCTTACTTAGAGAAAACACATTTCTTTTACCCCATACTATTACTTCTTTCTTTTCAACCTATGCCATACTCCAGTTTTGATCTCTAAGATCTTAAAACCTTCTGACTATTTGATGTGATTGAGCTCTGGTGTTTTCCGAGACTACACAACATCAGTAGAGAATGTGTGCCCACTCACTCCTAGCTTAGTGCCTCTGTCTGGTTTCCCTTGCTGTTCACCGTTGACTTTCTGGAATACATCCTCAAGTAAATTTTCAGAAAGGGTCCATAAAAGACCAGTCCTTTTACCTTGTTCTTATGCCTGAATTGTCCTGACCTTCATGTGGTAGTTAACAAAAAAATACTAATGTTAGTCTGATTTTCATTCCTTTGTAGGTGGACTGACTTTCCCTTCTTGTACTTTGCTAGGTGTTTCTCTTTATCCTTAGTAACTTTAAACTTCACCAAGATTCAATGGGTAATTTAAAAATACATTGAATATCTAAATATTAAAAATTATTATGTATAAATAAAAGACACTTCCCCATTAATCCCCTTCAAAATACTCCTCACTTCAAATACACTTAACCCATCATTCTTGCCATTTTCTCCAACAGTTCTGGAAGACCTCTTTCATGAGTGTCTTTAGAAGGGTAGTCAAAAACATGGTAATGCTGCTGCTGAGTGCCATTCAAAGAAAAGGAAGGCTTGTAAAAATATCACAGTGTGTCCTCATCCTCCTTGTTCACCAGATCAAATATTGTGTGATGTCTGCCTATTCCCTAGACTCAAAATGACCATGACAGGTCAACATTTTGAACCAATTCAGGGCATCAAGGCAACCATTACAGTGCAACCAAAAATGCTTACGAAAGAAAACTTGCAGAGCTGCCTCAGAAAGTGATAAGAAAGACAAGATGTGTTTGGGGTGAGAGGGAGTATTTTGAGGGGAATGAATGGCAATGTGTCTTTTACTGTAATCAATTTTTTAAATTTAAGCATTCACTCTATTTTTTAATCACACCTCATATTTAAGCCTTTTTATTAATCATGCTGGATATTCTAGTTATTTAAGAAATGTTGTGCCCCTCTGGGGGCATTTATATTTTCATATACAATTTTTCCACTTTTCTCCCTTCATTCTCTTCTCAAAAAATATTTTAGTTGCCTTTTTTTTTTTTACTTCTTGAATTGATTATCTGTATTTTTTCCATTTTTGTCATACTTCCCATTTTGCCCTGTGTCCTGGAAGTTTTCTCAACTCCTCTGACTTACTGTACACTCTTTGTTTTTGCTTCTGAATAATCTTTCTCATGTTTTCATAAAATCTGTTTTTGTTTTTAAATGCCCTCTTACTTGATGGGTACTCCAGGATGTCCTGCTTTGAAATTGATTTCTGTCCCTGAATTAGGTCTCCTCTTCGCCTCCTCATTCCCTATGATCCTCTGCTGTGAGCCTGCAGTCTTCTGTTTTCTGTGTCACTGACACTTACAGGACCAGCTGCACATCCAGGAAGCCAAGGTGGTTTTTACCTCCACACAGGTACATTTCCCTGCTGTTTCTCCTGGAACGGGGCACTGACTGGCTGCTCCAGATCCAAGCCTGGAGTTACTGACTGGGCCACAGAGGGCTCACTTGCACACCTAAGACTGGGACACCTGCAATACCCAAATGAGAAGGCGTCATTCAGAAGCTCTGCAGGAAATCCACCAGTGCCTACAGCAGAGAACCAATTGCTGCAAGCCTGTGGCCAGCTCCTCCCAGGCTGGCACAGGAGTAGAGTGGGGACTCACAGGGACATTGAAAAGGCTTCTGTCTCTGTTCCCTCTGTGCCTGTGACCATGCAGCCTCAGCCCTACACATTTGCCCACAGGGTGGCAGACACGACTGACCTCCACCCAAGCCCGGGGCTGCTGGCTTCACCAGGCCTTTCCAGGCTCGGTGCTACACACTTGCCTACAGGACCAGCAGAAATCCAATGGGACACCTGAGCTCCTGTCATTTGACCTCCTTCTCTCTCTCAACAGACAGGAGACACAAACGCAAAGGGGCAATTCACAGAAAGAATCCTGTTCCGCTTAATTACCAAAATAAAATTGTTTGAAATTGCATTTCAAATAGAAAATCAAGAACCTCTCTTAGATGCGAGGGAGAAGGATTTGACAGTCACCTGCCTGAGTGACCCTGAGATGGCATGGCTTTCTCAGGGTGCCAGGCTGTCCCTTCTGCACTTCCGATGCTTCCTACTGTACTGGACAGCTCCGTGCCACCGAGCCCCTCCTCCTACCCTGCAGGCTTCTTCCTGCTTCCTTTCTGCCCACAATTCAGCGGATCTGAACCCAAGGGACTTGCAGCCCATGAGTGTTCCTTGCCTGAGGGAAGGTGGTGACAGCCACTGTGGGCCGGTGTCCACATTTCTTCCTACCACGGGGCAGTTCTGGGAGCTGTCTCTTCCCTTCTCAGAGTGGAGACCCCATGACAATGCCAAGAACCTGAGGACTGCCCCAACTGGTAGCTCCTTCCTGTCTTATGCTCCTCTGCCCTCACGTTTGATTCCTGGGTTCCCCTCCTAAAACCATTATCTCAGACTCTGTATTCTGTGGGACTTGGCCTGAATCGGGTATGCTGGTCTCCGGGGAAGGTAAGTTAGTTTATGGAGGCTGCTGACATGTTGGGAGGGTGAGGGTAGAAGTCAGGTGGCCCAAAACTCAGACCAGAGTGCAGTAAGGGGCCCCCTAAGTTCCCAGGAGAAGAATTGGGAGGCCCACCAGTCCCCACCAACTTCAGAGGAAGCCCCAGTGTGACCAGCCTTAGCTTCAGAGATCAGCCCTGCCTGCGAACAGAAATCCTCCTCACAGTGGCACCTTGAAGTGACCAAGGGCTGGGTCATGGTGCCCAGCAGCTCCTCCCTTTCCATTCAGTCACGGGACCCTGGCCCTCCAGTTTCAGCACAGTACTGTGGTTGGGGTGTAGTTTGAGTGCCCCCCAAAGCTCCCACGTTAAGCTCCATCCCCACTGTGGGATACCAGGAGGTAGAGACATGATCCACCCACAATGCAGAAGGATGGGATCCTGGGGAAGTGATCAGGATCAAGCAAGGTCATCAGAGTGCAGCCCATGACTGGGGCCAGTGGCTTTACAAGAAACCTGTCACTCACCATGCTATGCTCTGCACCACCTTGCAACTCCGACCGCAAGGCCAATGGGAGATGTGGGCCTGAGCCTTCAACCATGAGAACTGAGTAAGTACCTCTTCTCAAAGTTGCCCGGCTGTGGCACCTGGCTCATGTGCTAGGCAGTGTCCCTCAACCTGCTCTGCAGGAAGGTTGCCCATGTGCTGACACCAGCAGGGAGCCATGCCTCTGAACCCTGAATCTCCTCTCCACTAGGCCAGGAGAGGGGTGTAGCTGAGCCTTGGAACCAGAGGGAGGGCACAGGTGAAGACCCGGGGCCCTGCCCCCTTGGGGCCACACCTCCAGACTGCTGCATGTCACAGATTTTGTTCAGGTGAACACGTTTGGGGACTTCGTTCCAGCAGTGCAGCTTGCACCCTAGCAGACAAACAGCATGGTGAGTGCGGTGTTCTAGGCAGCCCTCCAGAGGTGGCTCAGGCTGGAATTAAGCCTGGGCCTTGGGGAGAGGTCAGGGCTTGGGAAGAGCAGCTGCAGCTTGGAGTTGGAGGTGTCCTGGGGGATTCTGGACATGGCCCAGAGGACCTGCCTCTTCAGAATAGACCCCCTGGAAACAGCCCTTCCTGAACACAGCACCCTGCAGGTCCATGTTCTTGAGCAAGGGGAGGAATCTGCCCTGCTACTGGGAAATAGCTGTAGTAAAAGGCGCAAGGGGGCATCACCAGACAGGGTACCCATGCGCTGAGGTCAGAGACCCAGGGAGCAGCAGCACTGGGATTTCTGCAGAAGGAACCAGACTTATTCTCCAAGAAAGACTCTCAGTGTGAGCTGGGGCTGAAGGTACAGCCAGAGCCGCTCTGCAGAGCCCCCAGGCCATGGGCTCACACGTAGCCCATGGGTCCCCCAAGCCCACCTCGTCTTGATGAGCTCCACAGATTGCCCAGTGACTGTGAGCAGATTTCGAGGGGGCTGCAGAGACCAGGGCACAACAGCAGATGAGAAGGGCACAGCCCACATGAAGATGCATCACGCAGCAGCGACAGCTACAGGAGCACAGTGTCCTAAGTGGGGACAGAGGCGTCTTTCTGGCTTGAAGGAGTCTGGGCACCATGGCAAATGCAGACAGAAAGCTGAGTGAGCCTGGCCCTGGTGCATGTGGGGTTGTCACCCTGAAAGCTCTCTGAAGCTTTACTCTTTCCTTGGGGATCCCAGAGAGTAGATGTAGCATGAGGAGAGGAAAGAAGATGTTAGTGAGGGGGCACTGCTGAGCATGGCAGGGCCACAGCCACAGGCCCACCAGCTCCAAGGGACAAGTCCAGGGCTATGTGACCCAAGGTGGCCAGGGACAGTCACCCACAGACATGCATGGGGATCACTCTGTATGGCAGGCGTCTCCCCTGGTGGCCGCCATGAATGCCTTGGGGTGCTCCCAGGTTCAGCTGGAAGTCGTTTTGATATGACCTTGAGCAGGCAGGTCTGGCCACCACGGGTCCTTTCCCATGGGGCTCCCCATTATCTAAGAGTAACAAAGTGCAGGGCCTGTAGTGGACAAAGGGTGGGGCACGAAGTAGCCCTTGGATCAGAACCGGAGGGACACAAGCCCAAGGCTCAGCAGGGCAGAGAGCGCATGGCCAAGGACGCCCCATCCAGGCAACAGGGAAGGCAGAGCCCTGAAAGTCAGGGTCAGGGCCAGCGCTGGAATGGGGCACCTTGGAATGAAACCACAGGGCCTCTGGTGTAGGGTCTGCTGGAAAACCTTGCTGGTCTCCTCGACCTTGGAAGCGCTACTCACTTTGCATTTTCTCATCACGCTAAAACCCAAGAGTCATTTTCAAGTTAAAGTTTGCATTTAACTTTTTTTAAATTGCAAAGAGAAGTTTATGGTCCAGCAATAGATAACCCTGTAAATCATCATTAAAATGCCTGCCGTCGTGAAACAATGACAAGAATAATAATCGATGGACATATATCAAAGGTGAGAGGTTTATGCCAGGCTGAGACAACAGCACAGCAAAGCAAATGTTTGCATTCTTTAAGAATAGCATTCTCATTTATAAAGTATGAGTAATAAAATCAATACTGCTGAAATGAGCAGCGGCAGGGCGGAGTGTGTTCTCCCAGCACGAGGACAGGTGACCAGATAAAAATGTTCCCTGTTCTTTGCACTAAGTAAAAATATGGGCCCGCAATTTTAATATCCTTATCTACAGTCCTGGTGAATTTTCTTTTTATTTCCCAAAGAAGTTCTAAGTGAAGATGAGATCCAGGATGGCAAGTACATGAGAATAATGTCCCCCTATGGGTTAGCCCATATCTTAACTAGTCAACGCTCAATAAATATGTGGGTTAATTGATAACCATCTTGCCCATTTAAGAAGTCTTGAACTTGAGTATGTAAACTGAAACCCTGTGGCTCAGTTCCAACTTTGGAGCAGAGTAAGGAGAGTTTGGGACACATAACCCAGCTGGGGAAGAAAGCCAGTACCTTGGTTACCCAGGAGAAAGATTATTGTTGATGATGTTGTTGCCATGGTGATGGGAGCTATGATCTGGGCAGACCTGGAAAGGATGCAGTTGACATCTCTTCCCTGTAGGACTTGATCAGCGCCGTGGCTGTGCACAGGAGGGGCAGGGTGACACTTGCTGTTTAAGAGCATGCAGAGGGGCTGGCTGCCTGGAGAGCTGCCGGCAGGAGAAACGCACTTGCCTTTATAACCATTCCTCAGAGCCTAAATTCTGATTTCCTGCCAGCAGCCATTTGGACCTGGGCAAGGCCACTGTCTGGACTGGCATCAGGCTTGTCCCTCCTGGCCAGAAGACACAGCCCTCTGCTGTCCAGCACCTGGACTGGCCTCAGCCCTCTTCTGTTCCTGTCGCTGCCCTGCCTCTGCCCATGCTCTGTGCCAGGGTTTAGCTGCTCACTGGGCATGGCTGTGATTTCTGCCCATCTGCAGAGACAAGCCTGGTGGCGATGGCCCTGAGAGCCCTTCCTGCAGCTGGGCAGGGGCCAGCTCACTGCTGATTCCCCAGGGAGCCTGGAGACAGCCTCAGTTGCCCCCGTGTCTGTCAGCAGTGCCTCTCTCCATGCCAAACCTGGATGAAGAGCCTTGAGAAGCACCCAGAGTCCAGCAGAGTCACCCTTGGGAGACACTCATCAGGGTCCCCACCCCCACCTGCGGTGGGCGCTGAGAACACTCTGGTGATGAAGCGCTGCTTGGCAGCCCGAGGCAGGGCTGCCTGCCAAGTGCTCTCCCAGCAGAAGGGGCTGCTTTGCAGGAAAGAGGAAAAATGATTGCAAATATGAGCAGACGTCAGCTTTCTCTTAGGAGCAGGATGAGGTCATCCCCGGCACCCTCCTCCTCCTGAATTCTTTCTGTCTGTCTGGACCTCCACAGTCCTCGGTCCACAGCTCTCCTGTGCCCAGACTCCCTGAAGACAGCGACCGCCCCAGGAACTTGGGGTCTCAAGGGTCTGAGTGGCTGCTGCCCCACAAGGGCCGGTTGTTCTAGACATCTCTCCCCGCAGTGGTGCATCTAAAAATAGAAGTCTTCCAAACAGCAGCGCTTCCTGGAGCCAGAGACGTTCCTGACACCAGAGGCTGCAAGACACCTGAGAGCCAGGCAGTTGTCTTCTGCAGGGACTTGGCATCTCTCTCCTGACACGGCTTTGTCAGAGACACCCTGCAATCAGACCCGTGACAGACCCTGAGAAGCTGAGGCAGAGGCAGAAGCAGGGACCCACACACATGGGGTCAACAGCAAAGATGTCCTCCCGGGGGACAGTAAAGGAGGTGGAGTTTCAGGAGGTGGGGGCAGGGAGGGGGTGCGCCAGAAAAGCTGCGGTATGAATGACGTGGAGAAACATGCTGTGCAGGTGGACAGAGGGTACAGGCACAGACACGAATGTGGGGATGGGCACGAGGGGGCCTGGATGATGGATGTGGGTGGAGGCACAGACCCAGATGATGCGAGCAAAGACAGTTCATCTATGAGTATAGGCACAGAGAGATGGGCACACCACTGATGTAGATATGTGTGTGGCTAGAGACGTGGGCACAGATATGTTCACAGGCACACACATGCACATGTGTATGCTTAAATCCACGCAGCATGCACTGCCATGTCCTTATGCCCAAATGCGCATGTGCACATGCTCACACACACTAATGTGCTCACACGCTACACCCACTGACACACGTTGCCATGGGAGCACACACTCCTACAGATTTACAGTCATACATGCACACTCATGCTCACACACACCCTCTGTTGCCCCCAAGCCCACTGCATGTGAGGGGAGGAGCAGGTCGCTTGTCCCTGGAGCTGGCGACAGTCAGTCTGACCCACTGGGGCTGTGGAGCCATCCCTGGCCATCACACACACGCTCCCTTCACAGCATCCAGAGCCGCACGGAGCACCGGGGCCAGGCGTCTGTGCTCGGTGTGCGCAGAGCCCCAGGCACGTGTAAGGTCTCCTTGCTGAGTGCTCACAGTGAGCGATAAGGACAGCAGAGCCCAGGCGGCAGAAGGAGGAGCCAGGAAGCAGGGTGGCCTGGAAAAGGATGAACAGCCAAAGGGAGGACCTCCAGCAAGCAGGGCTCGCAGATTAGGCCTGTACCTGAGCCCTGGAAGGTCAGAGACCCTGGGCTTACTCTGGTGGGAGTTTATGCTTTGGCCCAGCTTCTCTGGTCACCTTGGAGACCCAGGGCTCTATGAGAAGAGCAAGACTAATACCACCCTGAGTGACCCTTCCCCCCGGCCATTCTGGAGGTCTCTCCAAGGAAAGCAGGTCCTCCCTGGAGCCCATGGCTCTGTAGACCTTGGCTCTAGCAAATGACACTCATAACTGCTGGCATGGCACAGTCCTGCCATGGTGTCGGATGCACCCAGTCTCAGTTCTACCTAGTTGAGTGTGTCGTGGGCCATGGAGGAGGCCAGGGAGTGCTTCCTGCCCCTGGGCGTCAGGACCTGGGTAGGTTTCTGTGTGTTCTCGCCCCTACATGCACCGAGGCCACACAGTGTAGGGTGTTACGCTTTGTGGTTTTCACCTGTATTTCTATGAGGATTGGTGATGTCGTATGGCTGTTGGTCATTTGTGTGTCTTCTTTGGGAAAATGATTCCTCAGGTTCTTGTCCATTTTCAAGTCAGTAATCATTTTGCTGTTCTGTTGCCTGACTTGTTTTTCTGTGCTTGTAAGTTTGATGTAGTGAACTTGTCCTTTTTTTGTGAGCTGCGATACTGTCCCCTATTTTCTTCTAGAATTTTATGGTTGCAGGTCTTATGTTCAAGCTTTTCATCCCCTTCAGGTTGATTGTTCTGCATGGTATGTGTTGTAGTCAGGGGTTACAGGGAGAACAACTGCATAAAGGACACAGGATTTGTAATACTGTTTTATAATAGTCACCCAGAGTTGAACACATGGAAGTGTAGGAAAATCTGTCTATAACACTAAGACCCAGGATATTTAGCCGAGGGCCTGGATCCCACAGCAATGTCCTGCAAGAGTCCAGCTCGTGACCCGAAACACATGACAATGCCTCCCACAAATCCAACTGGAAATCTAAGAGCCCACAACAAGGACTCACGCCAGTCTATTTACGGTTCTGTGTCAGGAAGGCCAAAGGTCAGCGGTGGAATTAGAAAGTCTATGTCAGCGGGATGAAGGAGCTGTGCAGTGGGTTGAGGGTTCTACATGGGAGCCGAGAAGTCACGCTCAAAAGAAGCAGGGCTGCCCTGAAGAGCACCACAGCCATCCTCAGCGGCAACAAGGTCCCACGCTCCTCCGACGATGAGAACAGTTGAGCACAGGTCAGGAAGCCCAGCATGACAAGCTTCTCCAGCACACAGCCTCCCCTCCGGAGCCAGGAAGCGATGCACAATGTGAGGAGCAGAGCTCCCCCAAGGTGAACCACAGCCACTCTCACCGACGAGGTCCCGAGCTCCTCCGACAATAATGGCCGAATCCATATTGGGGAAGCCAGCATGACAAGCACCTCCAGGAGAACCATCAGCTCGAAACAGCAACTCTTGAAAGAACCCATAATGCCTTGCTCTTCTTCTCCACGTCTCTATTTATGCTGGCAACTTTCTTCAGGTGGAGCATCTTTACTCAACACCAGCTGAGTTAATTCAGCTGGTGCTAAGTTGACCAGCAGATTTTAATCCATAACAGTATGCCATGCACATTTGTAAGACAGAGATCCAATCTCCTTCTGCACAAGCAGATAACCGGTTGTCCCAGCACTGTTTCCTGAAAGACCATCCTTTCCTCATTGTATGTTCTCAGCACCTTTGTTAAAGACCAGTTCATCATACATTGGTTTATTTCTGAGCTCTCTATTTATTTCCATAGAAAAATATCCTAACGTCTATGCTTACACTGGAACCACCCTGCCTTGATTACACAGCTTTTAACAGCTGGAAATCTGACATAAGATGCTTTCAACTTTCTTTTTTTTTTTTTTCCTTTGCCTATATGAGGTGTTTGTAGTTCTATATGAATTTTCAGTTTATTTTTATATTGCCATGAAAAAACATATTGATATTTTGAGAATCTGCACTTTAATATTTTTTAAAAGTTACTATTACTCAAAGTCAAACTATAGTTAGAATCATGCTTCCCCTTCAAGGTGAGGGTGTTCGGTGAATAAAAAGAAACTTGACTTAAAGAGGCTGGGGAGATGGCAAATCACTGAAGGATTTGGTCCTGCCAAGAGTATGTCTCCATGGGCCAGACATGTGAGAAAGTTCATTGTCCTCTGATTCCCCATACATGTTAGTTCTGCCCCATGGCATCCCAGCTGCCCTGAAGCCAAGGAGAGCAAAAGGTTAGGTCCTGTCCAAATACCCCTGTGAGCAAGGATGAGACTAGGGGGTAGAGGGCCATCAGTGACCTTGCCGGGAGACTGGGGTGAATCCACAAAGTCAGGATTCATTCAACAGGGAGCGAGGCAAAGCAAGCAAATATTCAAAGCAATTTAACCCAGAGTGTGGTTTAATGCATCTAACACAGAAAGTCTAAAAGCTAGTTCCAGCACTCGGAGAGGCTGGGGCCAGAAGAGTGCAAGTTCAACCCTAGCCTGGACAGCACAACAATTTCTCCAGAACCTGTTTTAAAATAAGACATTTCAAAAAGGACTGAGGATGTAGCTCAGTGGGAAGGCTCTGAGTTTTATCCAATAGGAAAAGCAAAGAAGCAAGGAAGGCCTAGAAGTGAGATAGATCAAAAAAGGAAACTGGTTAGGAAGGGCAGGAAAATCCAACAAAAGGGATTCCAGAACAAGCCCAGCCTTCCTGAGCCAGCCAGCTGACAGCAGCATCCCCAGGGTCCATGTGGCTCAGGACACACACATGCATGACCAGCGGCAGGAGGGTGTATTTCCACACAGCCCCGGGGCTGACCCTGTAATCTGAAACTTCTGCCCAGGGTCGGAGCACATGGCCCAGGACCCCTCCTGTGGGCAGCATTTGCTTCATCTTGTGAAACAGCCAGGACCTCAAATCTGGGCAGCAGGATAGGCCATCCAGTGGGGATCACATGCAGCAATACTTTAGCTTCCCTTGCAATGGCTGGGAAGGAAAGGTGTACTGGGACAGGGAGACCAGGTGTGGTAGGTGGAGAAAGATCTGTGCACTTTCCTTGCTAGAAGCTTGAGTGTACATGCACATACACGTGTATGTGTGTGCTTCTCACTTTGTCTTGAAGCCACAAATGCACTGGGAATCCACTATTTAAAGGCATCTTAAGTGGCCCCCAAAAGCCATGTGCTGAAGGCTTGGTCTCAACTGATGGGGATACTGGGAAACAATGGACCCTTAAGAGGCAAGGCCTAATGGAAGGATGTGAGGTCACTGGGGTCGTGTCCTTGATGCTAGGACCCCACCCCTTCCCATCTCTGCTTCCTGGTCACCATGACCTGCGCATGTTCTTCTCCAACAGCTCCCACCAATATGTACTGCCTACCAGTGGCCTGTAGCAACAGGGCCAAGGACCATGGACTGAAACCCTTGAAATCATGAGCCAGAATGAAACTTTCTTTCATAAGTCAATGTTCTTGGGTATTTTTGCCCAGCAACGGAGAGTTGCCTGACATAGACACCTTAGAGACATTTCTTTTGAAGAGTTAATACAGCTCCAAATAGATGTCATCGACCTGGCACACCACATCTCAGCAATGTGGTAACTACCTGGCATGCACTTGCTCATGAGATACATCCAGAACCTGCAACTCTAAGCAGATTTCTTTCCTGTCAGGCCCCAAGAGCCAGCTAATGTAGACAGAGTTTTCACACTGAGTCCTAAGTGTGCCAGAGATTCCAAATTTTCTGTATCACTGCTCCCTGCTGCAGATGAACTTTGCCTGAGTTCAGGGAAGCAGCTCCAGGTAAACAGGGACATTTGCCAAGTAGAAATCCTAGCCCTTTGTGTATTTAGTAGTAGGCGAAGATAAGATTTCTTCTCTGACATCGTGATGGATACAATCAGAATGGCAGCCTGCCACTCTGACCAAGTATGCCAGAAGGGCCACGCGAATGCTGTCCCATACCTGAGCAGGGTCTGTCCTCCTGAGATTGGCAGGACCCGTGGGAACCCAAAGCCCATCTCTCTGGCATAGGGGCTGGGAACTGCTCTCCAGTATCACAGGCTCTGAGGCCACCAGAGTGGTGCAGAGCACCAGCATAAACTTGGTGAACATGTTAGCGTAATCTCATCCAAATAACTGTCATCTGGAGCCAGGAGGTGAAGAGCTCCTGCCTTTGGAGAAACCTGTTCACGCCACCACTTCCCTAAAGCCCATGCTTCATAATAATGGGTGTTGTGACAGGTCTGGCTAACCAGGCTGCAGCAGATGAACCCCTTCACCCAACCCCAGGTCCTAACCACTGGCCAGCAGGACAGTCACACAGTCTCTTGCTGCCATCAGGGTTTGAGGCCAAGTCCTCCCAGTTTTTTGACCTTGGCACAAATCTGCTGGACTTAGGGCCTTTCTCTGTAGAGGAGACACTGTTTTAAAACTATTGTGATGGCTCTGTCTATCCACTGCAATCCTAGGAAACAAGTAGCTCACTTGGTGGAAGTCATACTGCCCTCATCTGTAGATGCAGTCACAGCCATGAGTGCACGTGTCCACAGAAGCGAGTCATTGGACCAAGCATCATTGTTTTGAGGAGGATTCTCACTTAACACTTATGTATTATGTGTCACTTATTTCTGTTGTCTCACAGCTCTGAACAAGAGTTTTAAAAATTTCATGGGCCACAAGCTTGAAATGGAAGGGATTATGGCCCACTGACTTATTTGTTCTAATTCAGTTAATTGAGCTTTAAACTAGAATTCAGTTAATTGAGCTTTAAACCCAGAAAACAATCCAAATCACTTACTTCTCAACTCTAAGACCCCACATTTAAGAACAGAGATCTGCAGTGTTTTTGTACAGGTTACATTTTAAGACGCCCTGGGCCTTCATTTGCTGTTTCTCCTTATAGCCTCTGAGCCCTTAACGTGGCTTTGGAAGTCAGATCTACCACACCATTCATGGGGAGGGCAGGTGCTGCTTGTGTGTGTGCCCAGACAGCGTCTGTAAAGGTTGGTTTATTGTGTCAACTTGAGAACCTCAGAAGTTTAACTGAGTGATTCAGCAGAGGGCCAGGGTCCTCACTCTGTAACATCTTCAGCCTGTGCAAGAGGCGGGCACACAGATGGTGTGAGTGCTACACCCACCCAGGGCGGGTCTCCCACAAACAATAAAAGGCAAATAAGGAAAGACTGGTTGCTGTCCTTCAGAGGAATTCCAGTCTTCACCTTTGGCTTAGACATCGTCTCCTGGCTTCGGGCGCAGATTCTTTGGTTTCCGCCTGTGTCTCTTCAGCCTTCTGGCATAGACTCTTCTGCCTTCGTCATAGATTCTTCAGCATTCCATCACAGACCCATCGGCCTCTGGATACAGACTCGCGCAGGACACTGCAGTGAGCTCCAGGCCTTGGACGGCATCCTTTGGTCTCTGGTGTGCAGACACCCTCCGCACGCTTCCTCATTAGTCTCTGTGACTGACCATAATAAGCCAATCTTGTAATTTCTTATCCATTGTATATCTTGTGTTGTTTCTGTTTCTCTAGTAAACCTTGACTGATACAGCATCTGTGGTTTTCCTTATTGAATCTCTCTTCTTATGCTGCTAATACCCATCAGCATGCGTGTCCTGCCGCAGGCAAACCTGGGGAAGCAGAGGCACACCCTCCCTCTTCACAGCTGAGAACACTGGAGACCAGGGAGCCAGATCAGACCTCACTCTTGACCCAGTTCAATGTTACTGGAAAGGAACGGAATGGTGAAGGTCCTGAAGCCCAGGAGACAGCCTGGGTGAGCACGTTGGAGAGGTCCCGCCTTTGTCAGCCTTCACCATTGTATGGATACTACGCTACCAAGGATGCCGGCAAAATCCTGGCTCTGTAACGGTCTTCTCGTGGTTAAAATGGTGAGGCCAAGGCAGTCTGCATGAAGAACGCAATGTGCTTTCTAGGTCCAAATGGTGAGTGGAAGTCAGGGCCATGGCCAACCAGGCCAACACCACACAGACCGACAAGCAGACACTTGAGATTGTCTTCCACTGGCACTGCCATTGCTGAGGCTCTGCGAAGATCACTTGAGGTCCTTCAAGCACTTTAGAAGCATTTATTAACTACTTTCTATATGCCCACGGGAGCAGGGCAAGGAGGGACGGGATGGAATTTAAGAAACACGGAAAACAGAGGTTCATCCTCCAAAAAGCTGAGGGACACTTCAAGGCCAAGTTCCAGGAGACCACCCCTTCCAGGGGGCGCCTATGGACTGCATACGTCACCAGGATGGGGAACGGTACACTCCAATGGACTAGACAGCAGCTCCCCCTGCAGCAGCCAGGGTTCAGGCCACTGTAAACCCAACTCCAGACCCCAGCATTGTCCCTTCCCCTAAGGACAGGACCATGTGAGCATCACTAGCTTGGCCTTGCAGCCAGTCAGTCTCATTAGACCAACACTGTCTGCCTGTCCATACGAGAGACCCATGCACAGCTCTGACCTGGGCTTCGGCCCAAGCAGAACCACCAATGGGACAATCAAATTCATGGACCTTTGCTTTCCAAGTAGGAGACCCAGGTCCAGCAGCGGTCAATGTGCCCTGCTGAGGCCAGGCCTCCAGAGTTCATGCGGGGTGAGTTCTGCTCTGGGGAAACCCCATCTAAGCTTGGCCTCTGCATCTCTGGATCCCTGGGCTTCTATACCGCAGTTTGGGGTGGGCAATGTGTGCTTCATCCTGGGCAGTGCCCACCGGCAGAATCCAGCTCACACCTGTTTACACAGGGTGACAATCAGGCCCAGCTGTTCACAGGTTAGCAAGGTACTCTTTCCTGACCCAGGGTCTCCAGCGTGACAGCCAGAGGGCATCTACGCCAGGCAAGTTAGGAAAGCTCCTCCTGTGGGAAGGGCCTGATACGCAGGGAAAGGATGGTGGTCCAAGACAACTTCAGAGCAGGCTGTTTGGGGAGGTGACCCTAAGATGCCCAGGAAGGATGACATGGGTCAGGGCATCACTGAGAACTCTGTCAGCCATGTAGAGTCCACCGGCTTGGCCCAGGGGGAAGAAAAAGAGGGGGCTCATCCTCCTCCTCCGACATCTGCCTGCCCACAGCCTGGGAAAACCCTCCCCATGCAGGTAGGTTCACAGACACCCAGGATGATACACAGAGGGGTGCACGGGGCACCCCAAGACTCCTCCAACCATAAACATCAGAAGTGGGGACCTAAGAGTAACCTCAGCAGATGCCACCCTGTCTCAAGCTCAAGGAAATTGAGACCTAGAAGTGAAGGAGCACTGGCAAAGGGACCTAGCCTGGTGGTAACAGCCCAGTGCTCGCCAGCCCAAGGCCCACTGCAGCCTGCCTGGACTGTGTTCCTCCCCCACGGGGTGATTTTGCCCCTGATTTCTGAATGAGAAGTCAGGGGATGATGAGAATGACAGGATGGCACAGGCAAGAATAAAGTCCTAAAGAGACCACTGATGTATAATGCTAGTGTCTTCAGGGATTCACAGGGAAGAATGCAGAGCCCTCTGCCAGGGCAGGGACCTGGCCAACTTTGCTGTCCCCTGAGGATGTGCAGCACAGAGTACACTCTCTATTGGGAGCCCTGAACCTCACCACCACCCAGGGCCACAGCCACCCATCCGCACCCAGGGCCATGCCCAGGGATGGGGACCATGACCCTCTGGTAAACACCCTCAGACCATTATTTCTCACTTCTGCTGCTCTTTCCCTGATCTGGTTCTTGCAGAGATAAAATCCAAGCATCCCCCAGCAGGCTACCTGTGTCCCCACAGAGGCCCACTGTGGATGAAGGGACACAGAAGGTGGCATGCCCACCCAACCTTAGGAAGCCATACTGTGACACAGATGGACCTCGGAAACATCACACCACTGCAAGACGCCAGTCACGAAACCCTACCCATTGGATCCTTCCATCCACGACCCATCCAAAACAGAAGATAGATACATGCAACTGTCATCACAGCTCTAGAACATCTCCATGACTTCCCAAGGCCACCCCTCCCCAGTGCTCCAGCCCCAGGTGGCCTCCAGTCAGCCCTCTGTCTCTGGAGGTCTCTGTTTTGGACGTGTCATGGATGGAGGGATCCAACAGGTGGGGTTTTGTGACTGGTATCTTGCAGTACTGTGATGTCAGAAGTCAGAAACCTTGCATCTGATTCCAACTGCGCTGAAGGACTCAGGCCCAGCCAGAACTGGGGCACCCCGTCCCTACCCTCCCAGCAGGTAGCATTGGCCCCTTGGGCACAGTTTCCCCCATTACGGATCTTTTCTGAAATACTGACTTGCCTTGAAGAGTGAGCTGAAAGCTCAGTGCCCGTGAAAATCCTCCAGCATCTGGGTGGCAGCTACCTGAGGCCATTGTCCCTAAGCCAGGGGTGCACACATGAGTTCCCCATCTACACTGCTAAGGTTAGGGCAGAAGCAGGGACTTTCTGGACAGCAGGGTAAAGACTACATGGTCTTTCAGGAGCAGCAGGAGCCCATGAGCCCTTATCTGCAGAACAAAATTCCCAGGTCACCTGGTGGAGAGACGGACAGCCCCCCAACTGTCACCACCCCACCCAACTGTCCAGCTCCCAGGCCACTACAGAAGAATCTGCCATGGTGACATGGACCCAGGTGACAGCAAGTCAGAGTCAAAGGGTCCCACAGGGCAAAATCAAGACCACCATGCCTAGGAGAGGACCCAAGAGCCAGCCCGATGCTGACACACTGCAAAGCATCAGACCATCAGCAAACATTTCAGATGCCTCAAGACAATGAGCCTAATCTGTTAGCCACAACTTCCTGCCTGGATGCACACAAAAGGGAACAAACGTCTTGGGGTTCCAAGTAGTCATTTGGGGGATCCTGAGGACCTGCAAGCTCCATTACCTAAAAGCGTATTCTCTGAGAAGGAACAAGCCATGTTGGGGGCAGAGTGTAAACCCCCAGGAGCCCTCACAACCCCTACACCACTTGTCCCTGCCCCCTCTGCTCTACAAGGCCCACCGAGGTGACTCATCACAAGCCTTGGAAACAGGTGTACTGTGCTCCACCTTAGAAAAATCAAGCCATCATCTGTAGGGGTAAGGTTAGCAGGGGCCATTTTCTAGAACTTTCTAGATGATTCTGCCATGCAGCTGAAGTTGAGAACGCTAAAGCATTGGATGAGGCTCAGGGCCTCCCAGTTTGACGCCCTTTGCCCCATCTCTTCAGAAGTAAGTTGACACTGGACAAAGGCAATGTTGACACAGAATGTGTCCCTGCACCAAAGCCACCAAGCAGGCCTGCCCAGCTGGCCATCCCCTGTGGGGAGCACTAAGGCTGGACCCCACCTGGGGAAGCTCAGGGTGAGGGACAGGTTGGCAGAAAGTGAAGGACCACGCCAGCCTCAGGTCACTCAGTCGCCAGGGCACCCCTTGTCCCGAGTAGACCACACTCATTATCTGGGGTGCTGCTCAGCAGTGAGAGGGCCCAAAGCCTCTTACAATGCAGTCAGGACTTGGTTCTCCACTCTCCTAGTCGTGGAAAAGATGAGACTTTGGATGGTTATTTCCAGACTGCCTCCCCCGAGTCCCCACTACCACCTGTTGCACAGTCCACAGTGCCCTCCCCATGCTCCACCTGCACCACTCTGCCTTAGCTCCAGACTGAGGTCCCCTGGGGGGCCTCCCAGTGGCCTCAAGTGAACACAGCCTCCCATGGCCACTCCCAGGTCCCCACACAGTGATCATGCACAGCCACGTGTGGGGACAATGAGTTCTTGGACTTGGCAGAGGCAACAACGCCCGAGATTCACTCTGAGAAGAGGCACAGAGTGATGCTGGCTCACCCTCCACGCTTGACCTTGACACCTCTGGCTGTGGTGCTCTCGTCCATTATCCTGTGAGTCACTCTTCCCAAGTGCCCAATCCCCAGAGGCCGTGCCAGCCCCTGCTGCTACTGCTGACGGTCTGGTCTGGGAGACTCCATTAAAGCACCATCCCTGACAGTGTCTCTTAAGTCATCCCTGAGGGGAGGCAGGCCCAGGTCATCACTCCTATGGCCCTCCACCCTTCCAGGAAGGAGGCCGCCTCGGGCCTTCCCAGGGACATCCAGTCCCCAGATCACCTGCCTGCCCTGTGCCTGGATTTGCATCCCCTGCCCTGGGTCATTTATTTATTTTGAAACAGAATCTCAGCTGCTAAGCTGCCCACTCTAGGCTCAACTTTGCAATCTTCCTTCTTTTCCATTTGTTTTATAGATGTGTGATTGACAAAAACTACACAGATTTTGGATGTGTGACATGAGAGTTTGATATATATGTGCGCTGTGAAATGATTACTATCAATCTAACTAACATCCTATCTCCTCACCTACTCATCTTTCCTTGTTCTGTCTCGAGAGCATTTGACATCCATTCTCCCAGCAGCACCCAAGCAAGCAGCATGCTGTCATTTACTGCAGTCACCCCGCACCTGATCAGGGCTTCAGGTCTCCACGCCCCACACTGGCCCCTGGTAATAACCACTCTGCTCCATTAGGGTGAATTCGACTTTTTCAAGATTCCACATCTAACTGGGGACATACAATATTTGCTTCTCTGCACCTGATTTATTTCACTTAGCATGACATCTTCCATGTTGGTGGAAATGCCAGGGTTTTCATCTTTTTTAAGACAGTATCTGCTGTATTTTTTTAAAGAGTATATAACAGATGAAAAGCAATCAAAACAAACCAGTGTAAGAGATACAGGACTTCAAAACATTATGAAATCAACATCTGTTGTATTTATATACCACATTTTCTTTATCCATCATCCCTCAATAGCACGCAGGCTATCTCCCAATGCTGCCCAGTGCCTCAGAGGACATGGGGTACAGACGTCCGTTCAATATCCTGATCTCAGGTCCTTTGACTGACACCCAGGATCCTGGATCCTAGGTAGTTTCATTTTTAAGTTTTTAAGGCTCCTTCATGCTGCTTTCCATCATGGCAGCACCACGGACCCTCCTCTTGGTAAGTGAGAATTGTCACAGTACCACACAAATAAGGCAAAATGCAGTCGTGATCCAACACCATCCTCTCCTTCCTCCGGTTAAAGTCCCTCTCTGACATCATGCCTCTCAGTTGGATGCACCTTCTGCCCAGACTGGAAGGTCAGAGAGCCCTACACTCTGACACAACCAGGGGTTCAGAGGTAGATACCCGTTTAACCTCTCAGAGGACCCTTGGTACAAAGACCACCTGAGCCAGGAGCAGCCAAGAGCTCCGTTTGCCACTCAGCAGAGAGCTCCAGGAAATGGGTTCAGTAGAGACTGGTGTTCACCAGAGTCTGGCCCATTAGCCAAGCTGAGACCACTCACCCTGGTTGCAAATGGAGGAGATAAAGATGGCAGGTCATTCTCTGCAGATGCAACACATGTGTGGCAAGGGAAAAAGGGAGAAAAGCGAAGAGATACCAAGTTTGATGCTTGACACTTATGACCAGGCCCTAGCTGGTTGCTGACCAAGTGGCAGGAAGCAGACCTTTGCCATGCAACACTGAGCTCGAGGTCTCTGTGGCTAAGGCTCTGAGTGAGGGTCAGGAAGACAGCTCCAAGAAGCAGGAGAGGAAACTGGCTCTAGGGAGGACTCTGGGACAGAAAAACAGGAAGAGAAAACCCTCCCCTAGGAGACCCTGGAGACTCCAGTGTGATCGCCAAATTCACCATTTCCAGTGCATGGCATCCCTGCTGTCTGAGGCAGAAGCCAGCTGGGAGCTCTGTGGTCTTTTGTCCTTGATTCCTTCTGTGGCCCCATGGCCTTAGTTATTCCTCAGCCCAGGATGGATCTTAGTTTGCACCTGGCCTGGCCTGGCCTTAGCACATGCTACACAAAAAAGTACACGGTAAAGCATGGCAACAGCACCAGGGAGCACCCTGGCCCACACATCCCAGGATCAGAGAGCGCTGGGCACCTGTCTCCTCCACACAGAACTGCTGATAGCTGAACACCGAATCTAAGAGGAGCCGATGGAGCCAAGGCCGGAGTCGGGTGAAAGGTCTGCAGCCCAGCCCCTCGTTCCCCTCTGTCCCACCGGTCTCCTAGATCTGAAGCCCTCCTAGGACACTGCACTCTCTTTTTTGATGAGTCAGAAAGGCAAAGCTTTCCCGGGATGTCTGGCCCGAGCCGGGCTCTGCGATGGGGACCACTTTCCAGTCACGCTCCAGGCCTTCTTTCCCAGGCTCCTCTGAGCACTTTGTGTTCACTTTGATTTTCATCTTTGCTCTCAGAATGATGATTTATCTGGCTTTCAGAATAGAAGACTAAAAGGCCTAATTGTGTATGTGGCTTCTGGGGTTGTTTAGATTTATAAATATTTTAATAGGATTTTTATTCCTTCATAACAAATATCTTAGAAACCTTTGTACTGGGAGCAAATGCCATGGGTTTTTTTTTTCTATTTTAAAAAATGGAATTTTTTTCTTTTCTGCCTTGAGAGAAAAGAAAATTATCACCATTTTAAATGTCCCTAAAAGGCACATGGTGGTCACATCTGATTTACATCTACTCTGATATTCCAATTGTATCAGTTTCCCATGATTCTGTGCAGACTTCTGCCCCTACTCAAACGTGACACCACAGTTAACAGCAGATGTCCCTCATTTTAATTAAGCTTCTTAAAGAATATATTATTGAATAAATAAGACTACCGGATATTAAATCTCTGATTTGAGAAGTTATACAGGCAAATTAGATGAGCGTGAATCCTGTAGTGGAGTAGACACAGTCCAAGCTAAGACAGGGGAAGGGACGGAGCAGCCCTAGCACACCAGGGGACAGAGCGGTGGGGCACACAGCCATACTGTTTGCAACAGATGCTTTCCCTCCACTGTGCGACTTTCCTATAGACTCCGGGTCAGGTTCACAACCTCACTGGCTGAGACTCTGGCTTATCTCTAACCTGGGGTCTGCTTGTCTCACTTGGTCCTTCCTTTTATGTTGCATTAAAACTTTACCCAGAAAGTCACTTTGATAATCTCAGGTTGGAGCCAGGCATGGTAGTGCATGCCTATCATCCCTGTACTTTGAGAGGCTGAGGCAGGAAGATCATAAGTTCAAGTCCAGCCTGGGCAATTTAGGGACTTGGCAAAACCCTGTTTCCAAACAAAAAATATGAGGAAGGATGGGGCTGTAGGTCCATGTGAAGGTTCTGGGTTCCATTCCAGTACATCTTTACCACCACCATCACCCTCCCAGACTGTGGCTATGGAGCACGCAAGGTCTTCTGAAAACATGGGACTCTGGGGTTTGAGTCCTGAAGACCTGGTGTGGCTCCCACATACCCCTCCACAGTGTGAGTGGGTGAAAGTGGCCAGACCTTGAGGACCATGACAGTAAAACGCCAGCTGCCCTCTAACGCGCTGGTGCTGGAGCCAAAGGATGACAGCAGAGTTGAACTATTGCCCAAAAGCAATTACTGATTAGAATTGATTATTTCTACAAAGAAAGGTGACCGATGGATTAGTTGTCACATTGCAGCAGATTTGGGCAAAACTGCCGTAATTGTGAAAGGGACCGAGCCACCGCACCCAATGGGAGCAGACGCCCTGCAGCACCCTGGCTGCTGCTCTAGAAACCCACAGCTAATGGGCTGTTGACACAGCACAGGCTGCCAGGGGCATCTTCAGGGATCCTCTCCAGGTCCCTCATGCCACAGAAATTATGCCGTGCAGTCCCAGGGCCCTGAGATGCCAGAGCACAGCGTGGAGAAACCATGCCTCTGCTGTTGCTTCCATTTTACCGGGAAATCACACAGATTCAGACCTCAGTCGCGCACCCAGTAAATTAATGCGAAAAGACATATGACTAAATATTCGAAAGTTGTTGCCAGGCTTTATTTGATTTGCCTAATTACGTGTTTTACTGCCTTGTCCTGCAGCTCTAGCCTAAGGTATCAGAGCCTTGACACCTACTTCTCTGCTAAGAGCTGACTCAAAAAATCGCAGTGGCATGCAGTTTTAAAACTGCCCCCAAGTCCAGGGGCGCATGCACCCTGAAGAGAGGACCAGTGGCCGAGCGCTAAGAGCCACAGGTCAGCATTCTTGACCAATCTGATACAAAGGATGTCCCCTCCCTCCATCACCTCCATCCACACCCCTCCTCCACAGAGCAGGGTGAAACAAAACAAAACCAGGATATAAATATGTCAGGATAAGAAAGAAAACATGGACACAACATTCAAACACCGTCTGCCTGTGGGAAGAGACAAGAGACGCCAGGACAATCGTGCACATACTTGCCTGCTACCATGGTCCACTGAATGCAGTGGTTACCATGGCGGGAGGAGCCCAGAGCAGCGCGGCCTGGGGCAGGCTTTGTCTGCACCCTGCTCAAACAGAGTTGGGATTCAGTCTGTCGGCTTGTGTACTCTGGGGCAAGCCGTCCACGTGATGAAAGGCCAAGAGAAGTGCAGGCCAACTCCAGCTCATACCTCTGGTCTCTCTGGGCACCCCACCTCTCCGCCAACCTCCTCTGCCTCCCCATCTGTGGAAACGAGTGGCACTGAGCACTCTCAAGGAAGGACACCAATTAGGAGCCTCGCCGGCCGTGGATGAGCTGCTGGTAGGAACAGACAGGTCCATGGACAGTGAGTCAGTGTAGAACCAAAGGAATGTTCCTCCGTTGGATGGGAAATGGATGCAAAACCCAGGCCAAGCCAGCCTGATGCCAGGACAGCCCTGGATGAAGCTCAGCCTATGGGGTGAAAGATCTGAGCTCACAGTGCTTTTGCCCAAGCACACCCAACTCCTACTGCTCACGCCCAGACACACTCTGCCCTCATCGCTCACAGCCGAGCACGCTCAATGGCGAGAACAGAAAAGGTGTGGAGCAAGAGCACTGACACGGCGGACCCCCTCCAGACACAGTCCCCGGCCTCATCGGATCTGGTGTGGCAGCATGGTACCATCTTGCACAGATGCTGACACGGAGCCGTCCCATGTATACCTCACTTGAGAGCCCAGCACACGAGCCCGCCAGTGAGCCACACGGCTCTCCCTCAGCTACCTCAGACACCATGGGGAGTCCTCACGTGTGAGGAGCCAAGGTGCGAAGGAAGCACAGGAGCAGGCTGCTTCCTAGGTGTGGCCCTGTTACAGGGCCACCTCGGTACCAGCAAGCCGATCCACAAGGAGTTCCACTGTGACTCTTTACTGTTCCAAAGTGGCTTTCTTACACAGGAAGTAAGATTATTTCATTTAGCCCAATGAGATTGAGTGTCCTCTTTAGTCAAGCCAAAGAGTTGAGCCTGTTACTAACCCTCCTCTGGGGAAAACCAGCTGCCTGCAGTGAGTCTGCACCAGCACATCCAACGCTGGAGGACTGACACAGTGACATGCGCTGCAGCTCCTCCTTCGCTGGCCCTGTGGGGCTTGTGCAGGGCAACTCTGCAAGTGGCAGCCATCTGAGTGCATCTCATGTGCACCACTGGTTACCTGGCTAACTCCTGAGAAGCTTCCACTGTGAATGAATCTTTCCTGAGTATCTTCTGAGCTGGGAGCTGAGGGTCCTGCAAAGACAAACGAGACTCATACCCTGCAGGCTTTTCTGGAACTAGAGGACAAGTCACAGGGACTAGTAACAGCCACAGTGTCAAAATTCAAGCAGCAGTCCCAAAAGGAAAATAGAGACGTATGCAACCACACAGAGGCCATCAGCCAGCGGCCTGCTATGACAAGCAGGAAGTCCCCAGCCACAGGTCACGAGGCAGGAGATGAGCAGATGTAGGGATGGTGACAGGCTACCAGGGCTGGTGGGCAGCAGTGCAGATAGCCTTCCTTTTGAGGGGTAATGCTGTCCGCCACCTGCTACTTCAGGTTCGTTTTTGCCTGGGGCCATGTCAGTGCGCAGTGAGACCTCCACATGGAGCTTCGGCTTCCTGTCTGTGAAACAGGAAGGGACCTCATTGGGTCCCCTCTATATCAGGTGAGTACAGCAAGAAAGCTCCTTGTAAGTCAGGATATGCTGAACAGACAAGGAGTTTGTTGCCCAGGCTGGAGGCTTCCTGCCAAACTCGAGGTGTCATCACATCAGCTACTGACAGGACATCTATACTGGTGACCTCCTTCCCAGGGGCACTGGGGCTCCCTGAACATATTACTGGGCACAAGCTTTCTCCATCTGCAGGGACACAGGACACCAGGACAGTGATGCGGAGTACATGCCAGAGCCAGGGGATCCAAGTGTGATCAGAAAGGACAAGGTGCCTGTCCACACCTCAGTTTCCCCAGCATTGTGGTGGTTCCTCCTTCGCAGGGTTGTTCATGTTAATCGGAGTACCACTAAAAGCTGTGCTCAACTGGGAGCAAGGAAGTCGCTACACCTGCAGGGAAGATAGGCTTGCTGCTTCCTCAGGTTGGGTGTGGCTCTGGCTACAGGGTCCCAGTCAGAAAGCCCGGGCCCGCAAAGGTGCTGTGACTGCACAAAGAGGGAGACAGTGAGAAAGCATGTTGATGTGCCAGCCCTGCCACCAAGGCCAGCACTACCCATGCCACAGCCCCTTCCAGAAGGTGGCTCTGTCTCACTAAGCAGAAAGGAGTATGCTGTGCCCTCTCCATGTAGACAGCAAAAGAGGCGAGCCCAGTGGCCTTGGCTAACATGGTGAAGCCCAGATGTGTGTCTGGCATCCATTTCCCCTCAGCATCACCTCCGACCCTTGGCCCACCCAGCCCGCCTTCCTCACCTTCCCCCGCCCACTCACAATCTCCTTCCTCCCACCCCATCTTAGATCTGGGTATGGTGTGGAGGTGCACACCTATAATCCTAGCACTCTGGAGGGCTGAAGCAGGAGGATCACAAGTTCCAGCCCCTCAGTGTTCCAGTCACTCAGTAACTGAGTGAGAGGCTGCTCAAAAGAAAAGATACTAGTGTGATCAAAATATACAGTAAGCATTTAAATTAAAAATTTTATTACAATAAAAGTCACGTCACCATTCATCCTCCTCAAAAACCTCGCCTTGCTTCAAACACATCCCATCATTCTTGCCACTTTCCAAACAGTTCTGGAGTCCTCTTTCACGTGTGCATTTATCAGACGTGATCAAGAATCCAGTGACTGCTGCTACCAAGTGCCACCCAACAGAAATGCAGTCTCAAAAACATGACACTGTGTCCTCAAGCACCTCACTCACCAGATCTGGCACCAGGTGATTTCTGGTTCTTCCCCAAGGTCAAAATCACCATGAAAAGGAAATGCTTTGAATCAGTTCAGGACACTGAGGCAACCCAACAGGACGACTAGAGACACTCAAGAAAGAGCACTCCCAGAACTGCTGTAGAAAACAGCAAGGATGATGAGATGAATGCGTTCAAAGCAAGGGGAAGAAGTTCGAGGAGAATTCATGGCAATGTCTTTTACCTTAATAAATTTTATAAATTTAAATATTCACTGTATTTTTTAATCATAGTACATAAAAAAAATGGGGATGTATCTCAGTGGCAAGGCCCTGGATTCAACACCCCCTCCACAACCCTAATGGTTGATACATTGTGTCAACTTAAGAAGTTTAGAAGTTTAACTGTGAGACTCAGAAGGGAGCCAGGGTCCTCACTTTGTAAACATCCTCATCCTGTGCAAAAGGAGCACAGAGACTTTGTGAGTGCTACACCCACCCTGGGGGCTGGGGGGCATGTAGCCCACATATGCTGAAAGAGAGGAGAAGAGCCTGCTCTTCCCTCCTTTTTTGTTTTGATTGCTTTTCTAGCTGCTGCCTTGAAGTGTTGCCCCAGTGCCATGCCACCCTGCCTTAGAGCCAGCTGATTGTGGACTGAAACCTGCACAAACAGTGAACTAAATAAACCTTTCCTTCCTTCATTTTGGATGTCAGGTATCTTGTCCCAGCAATGAGAGAAAAGTAAGCAAGACAGAATTTGGTACCAGTGAAGTGGGGTCATTGCTGTGACTATACTTGACCATGTGGTTCAAGAGCCTTTGGGACTGGCTTGTGGGAAGAGTTTTGAAAGGTTCAGAGATATTGCCTGAAAGAGTAGCCCTGGAACAGCTTAAGCTGTTCTGTATGGGAGATTCTGATCAGAGCTCAGAAAACCAGAGGATGATAAAAATCCTGCTGGTAAAGCCCAGCCTCGGGAAGTCTCTGCTGGGAAGAAGGACGACATTTGTTGTTGGAGTCCAGATGATGTGTGTCGTGGCTTGTCTGCATTTTGCTCATTCCCAGAGACTTTGTCTGAGTCTGAGATGAAGGACAATGGACTAATTAACCTGGCAGAAGAAATTTCAAGGCAGTCAAATGTTGAGGCAGTGGCATGGCTATTGTTGGGGGCTTTTAGCCAGATTTATGTTGTGAATCAAGAGCAAAGAGCCCAGCAGGATGATTTAAAATGTTGTGAGTTTGGCCAGAAAGGAAGCTCCAGTAAAGTTGTGGACTGTAAAGACAGAGCTGAGATCTCAATTGCTAAGAAGGAAAAAATAAAATAAAAAAGA
The DNA here is from genome assembly GCA_004363535.1 of Dasyprocta punctata. NCBI lineage: Eukaryota > Metazoa > Chordata > Mammalia > Rodentia > Dasyproctidae > Dasyprocta > Dasyprocta punctata. Next base: position 55,740 of record RJWM01008959.1, read on the forward strand.
CGACCTGTGGGCAAAATGGGAAGCTGTGGGTCCCCATGCTTTGCAGTTCCAAAACTGCAAAAATGAAAGACTTTGGTTGGAGGAGAAAGTTGCAGAGCACCATGTTCCAAAATGGCAGCAGAGGCCATACATGGTTCCAGAATGGCAATGGCATAGAGAATTTGTTCCTCACAATCAGGTTCAGAGTTGCTCAGTGATCCAGACACTTGACCTCTACAGCCAAGAGAGAGGAAAGCCTGGCTACTGCTCCAGCTAGTAGCAGACCTCAGCATCATCCACATGGTGCTGGTTTTAGATGCATACAGAAGGCAAGGGTTCTGAGGTTAAAAAGGCTTTCACCTTGATTTCAGAAGACCTGGGAGCCCAGGCAGTGTGCCCCTGGGAGGACAGTATGTAAAGCTGTGAATGTGAAGCCAAAGGTGAAATGGAGAATCCAGAAGTTTGGAAAAGCCAGGACTGTGGATTGTCTAAGGAAACTTGCAAGGAGAGAGCAAAGCCAGCCCAAGAGGAAAGCCCTGAGAGCTAAAACCACCAGGAGTGCTATGGGGGTGGAACCACACAAGCCCTTTGGAGCTCACAATTTGCCACATATTGCCTCAAATACTTCACATGGAACTAGAGGACTTAATGTTTGCCCTGCTGGATTTTGAACTTGCTTTTGTATCAATCCTTTGTACCTTCCTGTTTGTAACTTTTGGAATGGGAATGTTTATCTTGTGCCATTGCATGTTGGAAGTGTTTAACTTTGTTTTCATTTGTACAGGGCCTTGCAGCTAAGAGTTTGCCTTCCATCTCAGAGGAGACTTGGGACTTGAACTTTGCAGCAGTGCTGAAACTGTTAGGACTTTAGGAACTCTTGCAGATGGACTAAATGTCTTTTGCATAAAGGATGTACATGAGTCTTTGGGGGACGAAGGACAGAATGTTATGATTCTAATGTAAGATAATGTTGATAGATGTAATACTGGTTCTTAAGGATTTTTAAGCTGTGTTATAATATTCGAGTTGCAAAATGTTAAGAATAAGCATGCCAAAAGATGGTGGAACAGTAAGCAACAGAGTAAACAGCCTCTCTGAGAAATACAGTGCAGATGCTGGAATATAGCATCATGGGGAAGACAAGAAGGAGGGAAGTGGGTCCCCTGGACCCAGGAAGAATCTAAAGTGAGAATTGAAGCCCACAGAAAGAGTGAAAAAGAAAAACTTAAACAAAGAAGAAGGCGGTAGGTGGTGGCACCTTTTCCTGGAGCCAGACTGTGTGAGCAGAGCTATTGGAACCTGGGGACACATGACCAAGGAGATGTGGTGGCTGGTGACCCTGGAGCCCTCTGCAGAGAGAGGCAGCATTGGAGGGGAACACAGACCTGGAAGACTGCACTGGTTGGCAGTGAGTGCAGAGGACTCAGTCCTCCCACGGGAGAGAGCAATTGGCCAGGAGCCATTTTGGAATTGGGCTGGATAAGCCCAGAACCAGAACTGCTCCTGGCTTCCTCCAGCAGCTCTTAGCTGGGCACAGACCCGTGGAAATTGCTAGGACTGAGCCCTGCCCCCGTGCGCAACCTAGTGCCATTGCAGAGGTTCCCTGTGGGTAGCCAGCTTGGTCTGAAAGCTGTGCCCGGCCCCGCCTCCACACACACTCCAGGGGTGGTAGTGGAGGATCTGCTGATGACCAGCCCAGGTCTTCAGGTGGTAGCAGCCCCACCCCGTGCACATTCCACCAGCCATCAGGGAGCCAACACAGATTGGGAAAAGCAGCAGACAGCCCAGCACCAGTACACCCAATGGCCACCATCAGATACCCGTAGCCAGCACTGTCTAGAGGAACCAAACAGTCTCACTTCAGAGAAATTGTAGCCAATGTGGGAAGTGCCTGGGACCCCAGGACACACTTGCCCAGAAGAACCCAGAATATGTCAAGACAAATAAGCAAAAGGCAGTCTCTGGCCTCCAATTCAAGCAGAGAAAGTCCAGGAGATGCAGAAAAGATCAGGAGTTGCACACCTGAAGTTTCTGAAGCAATGGCAATTGAAGTAAAGAAGCAACTTCGTGAAGCTATAAAAGAAATTAGAACAGAAATACTAGGGTAAAAGAAGAAATGAAAAACATAATAAAAGAATTACTAGACATCTCTAAAGAAGACATACATGAAAAAATGGAGGAGCATAGGAAAATGAGGGAAACCTTGAATGAATGATACAAAAAAGATTTAGAATACATGAAACAGATTCAAAGAGATATCCAGGAAATCAAAAACTTCATTGAAAGCTGGCAAAACCACTTGAAAGAAACTGAAGATAGACTTTCAAACCTTGAAGACAGGTTTGCTGCTTGTGATCATGAAAGGAAAGATCTCTTAAAAATAACAGGGAATCTGGAAGTAACAATTCAACGGCTGCAAGACAACCCAAAGAAACATAACTTAAGAATAAAAGATGTGAGTGAAAAAGCAGGGGTCAACACAAATGACATTAAAAGTCTATTTACAGAATTAATTTCAGAAAACTTCTCAAGCATGGGAAAAGGAAGTGACTTTCAGATAAGTGAAGCATATAAAACTCCACCTAACCATAACCAAAATAAATCTACACCCAGACATATATTAATCAAGATCCCAGAAATTCAACACAAGAACAGAATATTAAAAACTGTTAGAGAAAAGAAACATCACCTATAAAGGAAAACCCATCAGAATCACAACAGAATTCTCAACACAAACCATCAGGTTAAAAAGAGCTTGGAGTGAAGTATTTCAATTCCTGAAAGAAAGCAACTTCCAACCCAGATTAATGTACCCTGCAAAACTATCTTTCAGAATTAATGGAGAAGCAAGATACTTCCATGACAAAGAGCAACTGAAGGAATTCATGACCACCAAACCAGCCATACAAAGAATGTTGAAGGACATTCTAGAGAGAGATAAAAAAGACCACAGCTCCGGGAACAGCAGCAGAGGGGTATCACTGAGCAGGGCAGACAACTGAATGAAGAGGAAAAGTAGGCAGCCAATGGCGGGAAAATAGCACGACACAGATGAGGCAGTGCATGTTGGCCATAACCATGAGTGTAGATGGCCTCGGTTCACCAATAAAAAGAAACACAGGCAAAATGGATTGGGAGACAGAATTCGTCAATAGGCTTTGTACAAGAAACACATTTAACTCGAAAAGGGGTTCATAGACTGAAAGTTAAAGGAAAGAGAACAATGCTCTATGTGACAGGGAACCAGAAAGAAGTCGGGGTAGTTTACCCATTAGCTACAGATTGGACAAGAAAGATATGGCATTTTTATCCAATGGAAAGCTACTCAGCTGTAAAGAAAGATAACCTCAAGGCTCTTGTAGATAAATGGATACAGCTTGAGATCACACTCATGGATGAAATGGGTCAGAGTCACATGGGTGAACATTGTGTTGCCTCCCTATACAAAAAACTAAAGGAGTTAGAGGGATCCAAAATACACAATGCAAAAGTGAAAGGGGAGGAAATGTCTAAAATGGAAAGGTAGTGGCCATTGTTAATCTATTATTGTGATTTAAATCTCTTATAGTTTTCATTGTTCTGTTTAGTTTTGTTTTACTCCATTTCAGTTTGTCCAATTTTATTATACTTGATGGCATGGATAGTTATTTCAAAAATAACAAAATATATTATGAGAGCCATTATTGATTTCCTATTATTTTGTTTTGAAGCCCTGTATTGCTTTCATTGTTTTGAGTGATTTTATTCTATTTTAGTTTGTTTGATTGTATTATGTCTGATGATACAGGCAACTACTTAGAAGATAACAAGAGGCATTATGGTAACCACAGTTGTTTTACTATTGTTTGGAAGTTCTGTATTGCTTCCATTGTTTTGTTTTTATTGGTTTTATTCTGTATTATTTAGATTGATTTTATTATGCCCGATGATATGGGCAGTTATTTTGACGATAACAAGAGACATTATGGTAGCCATTATTGATCTCCTTTTATCTTTTTTTGAAGTCATGTACCATGTTCATTGTTTTGTTTTGATTGACTCTATTCTGCTTTATTTCATTTGGTTTTATTCTCTTAAAAAAAGATTAAGCATGCCTTATATCTGGAGGCTGGTTTAAAGAAATGTCTGGTTACCAAGTTGACAAGGGGTAGATTGTTATGGTTGATACATTGTGCCAACTTGAGAAATTTAGAAGTTTAACTGTGAGACTCAGAAGGGAGCCAGGGTCCTCACTTTGTAAACATCCTCATCCTGTGCAAGAGAAGCACAGAGACTTTGTGAGTGCTACACCCACTGCAGGGGGCGGTGGGTAGCCCACATACGCTAAAAGGGAGGAAAAGAGGCTTGCTCTTCCCTCCTTTTTTGTTCTGGCTGCTTTTTCTGGCTGCTGCCTTGAAGTGTTGCCCCAGTGCCATGCCACCCTGCCTTGGAGCCAGCTGATTATGGTCTGAAACCTGCACAAACAGTGAGCTAAATAAACCTTTCCTTCCTTCATTTTGGGTGTCAGGTGTTTTGTCCCAGCAATGAGAGAAAAGTAATGAAGACAACATAAAAGGGCTGGGGATGCATCTCAGTGGGAAGGCCCTGGGTTCAACCCCTCAGTATCAAAAAAATCCTGATCCCACTCTGCCCATCTCCCCACCACAGCAGGCCTCAGCCACCCATGCCTCTTGTCATTTCTAGCTCCTGATTGTTCACATTAAAGGGGTGTGTGTATCTCACCCCCTCACCTGCTATAGAGGGGACCAAATGTGGCCCCTTCCTGTTTCACAGACAGGAAGCTCAAGCTCCATGTGGAGGTCTCACTGTGCACTGGCTGGACGCCAGGTAAAAACAGACCTGAAGTAGAGACAGTGAAAGCAAAGAAGGGCAGTACTCCTTCGAGAGTGGGGAGAGGTCTGCTGTCCCTCAGACTTCCAGAGCAGCCACCTCCGCCCTGAGGCCTGGCGGGCCTTGTGGCTGGCCATGCTGCTGGCTGGCTGGCTGGGGACAGGACCAGCTCTTGACTGGTCCCCTGCACAGCATGGGTGGTACTGAGTGGATATAGCAGCAGCAAGGGGCAGGGGGCCCCTGTGTGGCTTTTTGGCAGGCAGGAAGGTGCCTGAGGCTCAGTTTCCCCCTAAGGAAGGACCAATGCCTGAGTACCCTGGGCTTCACCGAGAACAGGCTCCGGACTCTCAGAACTGAGGGCCAGGGACTTCTGGTTTTGGACAAGCGAGGAGACCATCATGCAGGGGGCCAGTGACTCCCTGGGAGTTGACTTCTGCACCCAGATCACAGCCCTGCCCCCCACAATGCCTCACTGGGGACATCAGGAGGCTGGGAGCTGCTGCAGGGCGGCATCTGACAGGGCTCTAAGGCAGAGCAGAGTGCAGGGATGGCCGGGCCATGCGCCTCCACATTAAGTCTGCTCCTGGGAGGAACTGGCCAGTCCCCCTGCCCCTTCATGTGTGGACCAAGGCTTCCCAGATGATGTAATACTCTCTGCCTCCCAAGGTTGCAAGGTCACAGCCACCCTTTGGCCAGTAAGGGGCTTCCCAGCAGGGGCGAAAATGGCAGCAAGTAAAAGTGTCTCTTCCCAGGCAAGGGTGGGTCAGAGCGAAGCAGCTCCCACTGTGGCAACCACACATCCAGAGATGCACTGCGGAGGCTCCTGCCACTTCCAGGCCCTCCTGTGCCTTCCCCAGGGACAGTGACACTCTTGCCCTCACATGCACTCATGTGGGACTGTCACATACAAGCGCCGCTGTCCACCTCTGCTGCCCATGCTGCTGGACCCCACACCAGGGTGGCCAGGGCAGAAGGGATCCCAGGCCGCATCGCCTCCTGCAGGACAGGACAGCACCTTGAGGTGGGAGCCCAGCTGCAGACCCAGAGCCAAGAAGTTCTGTTCTGCACTTCTCAGGTCTGGGAGTTCCCAACTGGAAATAAATAGAGCAGGGACTGGAACAGAGATGGGTAGGGGCCAGGGGCACTCCCGTGGGCTTCCATCTCCAAAGCTGCTGGGAGGCACTCATGTGCAGAGGAGCACCTGGACCCCAAGTGGCCAGCAGATGGGGGGGGAAAGCTGTGGCACAGGAGCTGAGCAGGATGAGGACAGGGCTGGGGTCCAGCTCTGCCCCTTCCCTGGCTTGAGGCTGCCTGTACACCCTGTATATGCAGGCAGGTGGAGGTGACAGGCAGGTGGAGGTGAGACCAAAGACCCACATAACAGAGCATTATTTGGACCCGGACAGAAATCCCCAGTGCTTGCTGAGGCCACACAGGATTGGTAACAAGCAGCAGGGCCCCAGGGCAGAGGCACAGTGTGGAGAAGCAGGGATCTCAGAGGGGCTCATTCCTGCCCAGTGCTGGCTTCACAGAACATGGTTCCTTCTTCCCCAGCTCTCCAATCCCAGGAATTAGGGAGACCAGGTGGGAGACAACAGCAACTTGGCACAGCTGCTGAGAGACACCACTCCAGGAACCATCAGCACATGACCCCTCAGGCCTCAGCCCCTGGAGACCCCATGCGTCCTGGCCAGGCCCTGGCTCTACCAACATCTGCACCAGAAAGCAAGTGCTATGGCCTGGGCTCACCTACCTGCACCCAAGCTGGGCCGTGGCCACCAGGCACCTGGGCTCTCAGCATCCAGTGCCTAGGGCTCTCCTGGGAGCTGGAGACACCATTCTCAGGGGCAGGCAAGAGCCACTGCTTAGGACAACAGCATCAGGCCAGGCTCCCTCCAGAGGTCAAGGGAACCCAGACTGGCAATCGCAGGGAGAAATGCAGTGGTGGAAACTCTACTTGCCAAAACTGTAAGTTTTCAAAAGGAAAATGAGACTGTATGCCTGGCTGAAAAGAGACTGTGCAGAGCTTTTAGAAGGAAGAGGAATGGAGGGGAGGGACACCAGGAGGAGGAATGGAGGGCTGGACCTGGAGGCGGGGAGGATGGACAACCAGCCCTGCTTCCGGGTCCTTCCAACCTGGGGCTGTGGGAATTCCCCAAAATGACCCAGGCGGAGCCCAAGGCAGAGTGAGAAGGCCATCTAGCGGTGGGGGCTGGAAAGAGGGGACAGAGCAGGGCCCAGGGAGGTGCCTCCTAGGGGGCTGGGGGCAGGAGCCAGGCCCATACCTGTGCTCTGCAGGGATTGGGGGAGGGATGGAAGGTGGGTGGGGGAGGGGAAGGTGGAGGAGTAAGGGCGGCTGCTGGGAGGAAGGAAGTGACTCTCTACCAGGAAGACGGGCACAGCCTAGGAAAACCAGCAGTGGGTTCTGAAGGTGCCTGGGGCATGGAGCCTCTCGCTGGCCTGGGGAGGGGCCCCCGAGGTCTGAGGGGAAAGGCAAAGAGAGGGAGCCATCTGGCGTCTGGAGGTGGAAGGCAGCGGGTGTCTGCTGTCTGGGACGGAGGCAGAGGGCAGAGGCTGCAGCTTCTCCCACGGGCTCAGCCCAGGGCCCTGCTTCCAAGACAATGGACACAAGGTCCTCCTGACAGGAGACAGCCGGCTAAGTGAGGCTGGGCGGCAGCTCTCCTGGGCATCCTTGCTTCTCTTCTGAGAATCCAGCCAGTCCCTGTCCCTGGGGTGCCTGGACTTGGCAGGCTCTCTGGGCATCCAGAGCTGACTGGAGATGGAGCGAGGGCACAGCGTTCTTTGTCCCTCAGTAGAGAAGCCTGAATACCCCTCCCTGGTGGCCCAGTGCAGTAGAGTCGCATCCCCTATCCCCAGGAGGGAGTTGATCCTGGTGGGTGGGGAGTCCAGCTGAGCCCATGCAATGCTCTGTGCCGCTCCAGCCTTTGCTCCTGAAACACCTCCTGCCTGCCTCAAACATCTCCCTCTATGTGGAATTGCCTCCCACTGATCTGTCCTCAATAACCAGGTGCAGGGTGAGGGGGAGCAAGCAGAGGGAGGGACACCTGGAGGGCAGGGCAGCCCTCTGGCCCTGCAACACCCTGTGATGGGACATTTGCAAGCTGTGCAGGTGACCACACCAAACAGGCCCACCTCCTGGATAGGTGAGTGTCCCTGTTGGTCTATTGTTCCCAGAGCACAGCGCACACAAGCCACCCAAGCCAGCTGACTGGGAGTCTGCTGCCCTGGCTCAGGGTGCTCTGCTCAGTCACTGGCCTGGATGGGGTTGAGGTGAGGAGGAAGAGGTGGGTGAGGGAGCAGAGGTCGGCCCTGGGCACACCTCTCCTCCGCATCAAAACAAAATTTGCCTGCAAAGCAAGTGCTCTTCTCTGGGAAGGCCCCATTGTCTGAGGCTGGTCTTCTAGCTGCGCCTGTTTCCTGGGCTCCAGGGAGAGCATTTGGCCCCCGGGGAGCTCTGGAGGACCCAGCCCTCCTCAGGGCCAGATCTCCAGTCCACATGGATACCTTCATCCTGGTCCCATTCCAGAAGAACTGCTGGGACTGATGAGGGCGCGCTCCATAAAAACAGTTTCAGGTCTAATTTATCTGACATACTTAGGACTCTTTTGATATTTATTTTTTCTAGATTGGAGGCTGAAATATCGCTAACCTCTAGGCACAGTGCCCATTCCTAGGATGCTGCTCTCTGACCTTCAGGGCTCCTGGCCAGCTCAGGCCTCAGTCCCAGCACCTCGCTCTCAGGGCTCCGTGTATGCCAGCTCTCTGCCTTCCCACCCGCTGCTGAGCCAAGGAGCCTGAATCCCACAGTCAACTCATCCCGGCCCGGCCCTGCACTTTGCTCTGATTGATCGTGGGGGGTGGTGTATTGAGTGTGTGTGTGTGTGTGTGTGTGTGTGTGTGTGCAGCCTTGCTGCCCCAGGCACAGCAGCTTCCACCAGCCACTCCTGCAGCCCCCTCTTCTGAGCTGGAGTGCAGCACCCAGACCCACCCGGCCAGCGCCCACCCTGGGGTCTTCCTGATGTTCCCCTCTGCCCCCTCTGCAGAGGTTCTAACATAATGTGTTCACTGCAACACAAGGAAGGATCAATATTTTCAAGTTTTTCTAAGGTGCTTAAGGCAGTTCAAACAGCAATGCTTTAAACCGTGGCCACTCCTAATTACCCTCTGTCCAGGGATGGTAAATACTCAGAAGAAACCCGGATTCTCTTTCTTCCAACTCAGGGATAGTAACCTGCAGCATGGAGTCTGAGGTTGGGTGGGGATTAAATCAGACCAGGGCAGTTTTGCCCCTGGAACACGTGAGAGACTATTTGTTTGATTGGGGGGGGGTGTCTAGACTGTCCTTTAAAAACTTATCTTGGTTTTAACTGAAGCACCTACCATTCCAGAGAAAGTAAAGGGGGAAACAGAAGATGTATACAAAGCCGGCAGTAATTGATGTTATCCTAGGAAACGTGCCTCCTTCCACCCACCTTCATCTTCGGAAAGATCTTTCTTTTCTTCTTCTTTTTAACTCGAAGCCTTCAGGTGAAAATAAAGCAACAGCAGTAACGGGGGGGTGTGGGGGGAGAATGTAGCCTTCTTCAGGGTTAACATCAGAAGACAAGCTTGTGCGGCTGTGGCCAATCAGATGCGCCCCTGCCAGCTATAATATAGTGCGAGAGGCGGCCTGTCTCACAAGCTCTCCAGGCTGGCTACCATTTAAAATCAGACTCTTTTTGTCTCTTGATTGCCGCCTCCCGACCCAACTCCGATGTGTTCCGCTATCAGCGACCGGCAGTCTGCCATCGCAGCCCCTGTCTGGGCCGAGATCTGCGGAGAGTCCACCGCAGCGGCGGCGGGCAAGGTTATATAGGAAGAGAAAGAGCCCGGCAGCGCGCGAGGGAGCGAGCGAGCCGGAGCGAGGCAGCCGAGCGCAAGGCAGGGCGCACACGCACACCGCGCGCACCCGCTCGCGCGCAGACAGACCGCGGGGACAGCTTGGAAGTCACCGGGTTCCATGGGCGAGATGCTGCTGCTGGCGCGATGTCTGCTGGTAGTCCTCGTCTCCTCGCTGCTCGTGTGCTCGGGGCTGGCGTGCGGGCCCGGCAGGGGATTCGGGAAAAGGCGGCACCCCAAAAAGCTGACCCCTTTAGCCTACAAGCAGTTTATCCCCAACGTGGCCGAGAAGACTCTGGGGGCCAGCGGCAGATACGAAGGGAAGATCTCCAGAAACTCCGAGCGATTTAAGGAACTCACCCCCAATTACAACCCCGACATCATATTTAAGGATGAGGAAAACACTGGAGCAGACCGGCTGATGACTCAGGTAGAAACCCACGCGGGGTGTGGAATGCGTTCCCGGGGTTGCTGAGACCAGGCACCCAGACTCACTCTGTTTGCTCTTCTGGCAGATAGGAAGGCAGGCGGTTTCACCCTCTCCTTCACGACCCACCTGCCCATTTAGCACCTCTCCCCTCTGGGAGGAGAATGGAGGTTAAGGGTCCAGCCAGGAAGTTTGGGGTGTGGGTGGTTGCTAGCAGCAGGAGATGTGGTCCATTATGGCCCTGATTTGACCAGTCGTGCAGGGATGGCCTTCCCTATCCTGCAGTGCTCTGGCTTGTGACTTGGGGGGCATTCGCTCTCACTTGGAAAAGTGGACAGCAGAAACAGAGGGAGAAGGTAGGACTGTCCCCACAGTCATAAAGTGGTGTCCAAATCACTGTGCAGACGTGGCCTTGAGCGTTAGAGAGCAGAGCTTGCATGCTTCCCTTCCCCTCTGTGGCTTTCCTGGCCAAAATGACCCCCACCCTTGGCCCCCCAGCACCTCCACCAAAGGATCCCCCCTGGAAAAGCCAGGGGCTGTTCTGCCCAGACCCAGGGGCTGCAGGGGCACCAGTCTGTCCCACACTGTGCCACATAGCTGGCGTTGGGCTCCCTCAGCCCCAGTGGAGTCCATAGAGTGAGAACGTCTGGATATTTCTTTAAGGATGCTCTGGGGTTCTCCGGAGCCCTGAGGTACCTCGGAGGAGGGACTTAGAACTTGTTGGCATCGCCTTGCTTTAGTTTTGAACCTGCTTGCATAAGAATTGGGAGCGAATAAATATTAGTGGAGGAAGTGGCGGTGGAAGAAGCAAAGTAAAACATGAATTCTTCTCATCCTTCCCACCTCCTTTGAGACTTCTGGGCTGCCAATCTCCCAGCCAATTCTAGACTTTCTGAAACTCCATGCACGTATAAAGCTAGAAATGGGTTTCCTTGCAAATATAGGTCAACTCCTTTTTATTGCCCTATTAAAATATTCAAGTCCTACCTTTAGGGCTAGGTGCGCACCGCGGCAGCCGGAGCGGCGCTGGCGGGGCGAGCGCCGAGAGGGCGCACGGAGGGAGGAAAGGAGGGAGGCGGCCTCGCTCCGCGTCTCTCCGCTCAACCCCGATCCCTGGCCTAGACCTGCACCCAGGTGGCCGGCCAGAGCTGGCGGGAAGACCAGGACTAGTGGGGAGGGTCCTCCCTCGCATCTTTCCCGACCACCTTAAATCTGGATCGCGAGTGTGGACGCGCTCGCTCGTGCCAGACAGCAGCGCGAGCCACAATTAACTCTGCGCAGGCCAGGGGCGCCTGGCGCGTGCGGCTGGCGGGAGTGAGTTCTCCGGCTAGCGGTGGGGGGGGGAAAGCGTCCCTTGTCATCTTCGGTCCCGCGGAGGAGGAGCCTTCTAGGGTTCCAAGGAACCCTAGAAGACAGAGGCAATGAAGGAGAAAGCGGCGGGGGCGGGGACACCCGAGGTTCCCCAGGCGAAAAGGTCTGCGTAAGCCCTTTTCCTCTCCAAGCGAAGCTGAAGAAGGGGTCCCCGCCGCACCCCTTTCCAGGGTATTAGGCAGGCCGACTGGTGCAGAGCTGCGCGCGCGCCGAGCCGCGCAGTCAGGCAGACGCATTTCAGCTCCACTTACTCCCGGCTGATCGATGCCGCGGCTACGGTTTCAGCGCGCTGGATGGGCTGTGCCGCCACTCCCCACCGCCCCACGCGCCGCGCACGGCCCCGCGGAGCCGCCCGAGGCCCTAGATCTCCGCGACCCGGGGAAGGAGCGGCCCGGGGTGCAGCGCAGACCCCGCGGGGTGCTTCGGCCGCGACCCCCGGCCACTCCGGCCTCCGCGGGCGCGCACCCAGATCCCCGGCCGAGTCCCTGTCGTGCACCCCGCTTGGGACCCATCGCCCCGCGCCCCGCCATTCTCGCTGCCGCGCGCGCAGGCAGCATTTGAACTTCTGACCTTCTGTCAACTTCCCTCAGACGAACGAAACGAAAACAAATACTTTTTTTTTCCTTAGGCAGTGGCTATTCCCGTTCCCCACACAAAAGGAGGGGGAAGAGACAGCCATGGTGGGGGTGGGGTGGAGAGAGCCACCCCGGGAGCCTCTTCGAGAAGGTCCCCCCTCAAAGGTCCCCTAAAGACGTGGGTAGCTGGCGAGTGGCACGGTGTGGGGTGCCCCTGGCTCCCCCACCCTGCACTCCACCTCGGGTCCGAAGGTTAAGGGGCGGGGGAAGCGGCAGGACTGGAGGTGCGAGGCCGGGAAGGAGGTGTGCGCGCTGCTGCTCAGAACCTGCTCACCCGCGGGCCCCTCGCTTTCAATAACCACCTGATTCGAGCCCAGGTGCACCCCGTCCTCTGTCTGCCTCCCTCCCCGTCTGTCTCTCTAACGTGACTGCCGCCCGACTCCCTCAACCATGGCAAGATCGTCCCCAGTGGAACTTTCAGCGCAGTTGTGGAACGCATGAGCTGCTGGTTAATATTAACTCCGGAGAGGGGAGGCTCAGACAGACTTGTTCTCTGCGTGCAGGCCGCGGTGCCAGGAGAGGGTGCAGGCGGCGGCCGGGCGGGAGCCGCAGGGCTGGGACCTGGAGGCTCGGCCCCGGAGGGGAGGGGGACTACCTGCGACGCTGCGCTGCCTAAATCAGCGCGCTGGGGGTTTGAGCAGAATCTTCTATCTCCAGGACACCGGTGTTCCGCCGAGCCGGGGGACGGGAGTGGGGAGAGATGTGCCCAGGGACTGGGCTCTGTTGAATGTCTCTGGCGCCAAGGAAAGCCCCAGCCTCCCTCTGCAGGGGCGCGGTGTAGACGTGGGCGGTGGGCGTGAGCAGGCGTGGAGGGCAACTTGGCCTCCTCTGCCCTAAAGCCTGGCCCAGCGGCCCTCCTGGCCTTCACGGTGGCTGCACAGGGTCTAGGCATGATTTGCGGCACACGACCCGATGATTTAATAATCCGCCGGGCTTCCTGGCTTTGCCCATCCCGCCTGGCCAGGCCATGGGTGTGTCCTGCAGCCGCCCCCAGGCCTAGGGCAGGCCGAGAGCGCGGGTGCCACCTTGGAGACCCTTGACCTCGGCCTGGTAGGTTGCCCCGCCTGTCTGGGCCTTGGGCTCCTGGCCTGGGGGCCCCCCATCCCTGCCCAAGTAGTCTACCTCGAGATGCAGGAACCCGGAGTCCTGCCCACCCCGCCTTCCCTCTGGTCCAGTGGGCCCAGTTTGAAGTCTTATCTTCTCCCCCTCCCAGGAGGAGGAGGAGCTGGGGTGGGGGTGGGGGTGTGCCTGCACCTGCGCCTGTGCCCACCTTCCAACTCCTACTCTGAGCAGACCCAAGTTTACTGATTGATTCTCATATGAAATGCATTCAGTCCTAGAAATGACCTCACTCAAACCCTCCGGCTTTGCTTTTCCCTTCCTTTCTTTCTTTCCTTTTCCTTCTTTCTTTCCTTCCTTCCTTCTTTCTTTCTTTCTTTTTCTTAAGAAAACTACTGGCAGGCCCAAAAACCTGCAAGTGCTGACCTGTTACCAGCGCCGCCCCCAACCCCCTCCCCCACCATTTGTTGTATGTTTAACTCTACAACCATATTACTAGTTTTTATTGCTGCCAAATACACAAAACTTTTCCTGTTGCGCAATTTGTCAGTCCCCTGAAAGTGCGGGCAGCAATCTTTGCAAGATCCTCCACCCTTTGCCAGAGACTCCCCCTGCTGTAATTAGGGCCCTTGACAGAGGCGGTCTCTCCCCTTCTAACCCGCTTTCAAGCCACCTCTCATGTCACTGGGCCTGCAGGAGGTTAGAGATCAGCCCTACCCTCTGCAGAAACTAACTTGAAATTACTTCTCCCACCTCCTCTTGGATCCCCTTCCCCGAGAGCCCTCGTTATTTTGTCCCCAGCTCAGTACCCCAGCAGCAGCAGTATAAACCTCTAGCTAGTGAGTTAGTCCCAGCATAGACTGCTTTTATTGAATCCTTTCCTGACTGTGACCCAAGAATGATAGCAAGACCCCCCGAAGCCCCAGAGCCCAGCTGGCCTGGGTGGAGGCAAAAGCAGCAGAGGGGAGACTGGCAGGCCAGAGCTCTGAGGCCGAGGCCTAGAAAACCTTCCCATCCCCCCCCTTCCTTCCCCCCCCCCCCCCCAGTTTAAGTTTGCTCTCCAAACTTGCCGGACACCATTCTACACCG
>RJWM01008960.1:0-69992 GCA_004363535.1 Dasyprocta punctata
GGGGGAGGACACGGGCCCTGCGGCTGCACACAAAGGCGTGGCCTCTGCATGAAATCGAGGCCCTGTGTTCCCTGGGTGCTCGGGGCGAGGTCCTGTTGCTTTGTAGCCTTTTTTTTTTCTCTCCCCTCAGTACTGGGAATGGAACCCAGCGCCTTGTCACACCAGGAAAGTGCTTTGACACTGCCCTGGGCCAAACGTCCTCCCCAGGGCCAGAGCCACTAAATGCCCTGGGCCAAACGTCCTCCCCAGGGCCAGAGCCGCTAAACCCGCCAGTCCCTGGGTCACAAGGTGCGGGCCTAGCTCCGGGGTGCTGGGGCGTGGTGGTCGCCCGCCAGGCATCTCCTCTACACTTGCTGCACAGGTGAGGACTGAACTCAAACTACACTCCCAGCCTTTGTCTCTTGAGACAGGGTCTTACCGAGTTGGCCAAGCTGAGCTGGAACTGGAGATCCTCCTCCCTCAGCTTCCTGTGTAGCTGGGATTACAGACCTGAGCCAGCAGGCCCAGCTAGACGGTGATGAGTGGGGCAGTGGTGCCAGGAGGGTGATCAGCCTGTAAGAGGGCCGGGAGCACAGAGGACGGTGTGTGGAGCGCGGGGGAGGCTGCCGACCAATTGCTCCCCTCGGTTCTGTTGGAACTGGGCATGCGGTTCAGGCTGGTCTGTTGCGCTCCTCCCGCCTCAGCCTCCAGGTGCACACCACACACCCGGTCGGCACGGACTCCGTGCACAGCACACACCCTCATCCCACCAAAGGCTGGGGTCTCAGAGTCAGGGCTTGGCATTTTCTGCACAGCAGCTCTGACCTCATCCGGCCCCAAATGCAAAATGGGGTGGGGGAGGCTGGCCCTGGGTCCCGGGGAGCGCGTGGCGGGGGACTGGCACGGCGACGCCCCCGTTGGGAGTGGTGTGCGCTCAGATGTGAGGCTCAAGGAGCCGGACGGCTGCAGTCGCCAAGCCCAGTCACCGCCCCTGCGCCCTCCTAAGCGCACCTCCAGCGCCCCCTCCCTGCCGGGCCTCCCCCGGAAGTCAATTCCCGTCGTCTTCCTCGCCTGTGGTCCTCTTTCACCTGCCTCTCCCGGACGGGCAAGGTCCCCGGCGCACAGCAGGAGGTCGGGAAGCCCCGGAGATGAGATGGGGCGGGACCGGGGCTCCCACCCCGACTCCCACCGGTTGCCTAGAGCGGGCCCTCACCAAGCAAGGTTTTTCCCACTTCCCCACTTAGCATGGTCGGCGGCCAGCTGTCTCTGGGCCTCATGCTGACTGTGTGGGCCTCAGTTTCCCCATCTGTAAGTGATGAAAACGGGCAGTTCCCACGGGGTTACTGGATCGCCCCAGGGACGACAAAGCCCCTTTGGGTTTGCCCAGGCTGGGAGCGCGGGAGCTCGAGTCTGAGCCCTCCTCACACGCACCTCGCCCTGCCTTCCCCTGAAACGGGAGCGCTGCGCCCACCTTCCTTGGGGAGCGACCCTGCCTCCCGGCTCCATAAACAGGTGCGGCGGGTGCGAGGAAGAGCGAGTTTATTGCAGGTTCCAGCCGGAAACCTGGCACCAGCGGCTGGCTAGGGAAGGCGGCCTCCGCGCGTCCGCAACATCTCCACGCAGCCACCGCGTGTCGCGCAATCACCGCTCATTCCTCACAGGCCAACGCTCCGGGCTCCTCCACTCCCGCCCCTCGGGGCGCCTTTGCCCGGGCAATCGAGGACGCACATGCGCTTTCAGCTTTGGGATCACGAAGGAGGAACTAGGGGCCGTGGGGCGTGGGTGGGGGTGGGGAGAACTGCGGCCCCCGTGGGGGGAGGGGAAAGGAGCGCGCGTGTGCGCAGTGGCGCGCGGAGGCGTAGTCGCCAGTCCCCAGCGGCGCCCCTCTCCTGCACGCGCGCTGCCGGCTGGCTCGGTGCAGCCAGGAACCCCGGCTCCTAGCCGGAGTCCCCCGAGCGCAGCCAGCTGTGGCGCACTACGTGGCCCGCCGAGGGCCTGGCGGAGGGGCTAAACTGGAGCAGCTCGGCGATCAGCGCCTTGCAGCGCTCCGACAGCTCGAGGCCCTCGGGGTAGAGCACGCCGCGCTTCTGGCGCCGGGGCAGGCCCGCGATGTCCGAGTCGTCAAAGGGCATGCACCCGGTGACCATGACGTAGAGCACGACGCCCATACTCCACACGTCGTACTTTTTGGGGTCGTAGGGGATGCCCAGTAGCACCTCGGGCGACGCGTAGGCGGCCGAGCCGCAGTAGGTGGTGCTTAGGTCCGGGTAACCGTGCGCCTGGCGGCCGAAGCCGAAGTCAGTGAGCTTGACGCGGCGCTCGTCGGGGCTCAGCAGCACATTCTCGCACTTGAGGTCGCGGTGCACCAGGTGGTGGTCGTGCAGGTAGCGCACCGCGCCCGCGATCTGCGCAAAGAGGTCGCGCGCCTGCGCCCCGGGGATGCGCCCGTTGCGCTGCACCGCTTGCAGCAGGTCGGTGGCGGCCGCCTCCATGACGATGTACAGCTTCCCGTTGCACACCTCGATGAACTCGAATACGTGCACGATGTGCGGGTGCCGCACGCCCCGCAGGATGGACAGCTCCCGCGGCAGGAACTTGTTGACGAAGTCCGCAGGCGCGCGTCGCCGGTCCACCACCTTGATGGCCACCGTACCCTTGTACTTCTTGGAGGTGGCCACCTTCACCTTGGAGTAGCTGCCCTCTCCGATCGTGCGACCCAGTTTATAGCCGAGTTCGCTCAGGAGTTTGTCACCCGACATGGTGGCGCCCGGGGGCGCGCGGGGAGCAGGAGGCGGCTGCTGTCCGGGGGCGGCCGAACTCCGATTTCGGGCCTAACCCATGGCGCTCGGCACCTGCACCCCCGCGCCCCCATGCGCCCACTCCACGGACCCAGCCGGCGCCGCGGCTTGTATAGCCTGGGTAACAATTTCTGCCTTGTGAAGTGACCGCGGGCGTCACTCCGGCGGACCCCACCCCAGGGCTCCTCCCTCGGGCCTCGCGCTTTGTGACTCAGTGGCCCCACGGTCAATTCCCGACTGGAGGGCACTGGTCACTCCGGGGAGTGAGTTCGCCCCGCGGACTCGAGCGCTGCCTGCAGAGTTCCCCAAACTCCGTGTGCCCAGCCGGTGACCACGTGGAGCCCTCAGGTCTCCGCAGAGACGCCGAGGGGGAAACGGGAGTGGGGCGCGGAGCGCGGGACCCTGGCCTCCGGGGTGTTCCGAGTTTCGGACCGCCCCGCGCAACTTCAGGGGACTGTCCAGAGCGCCTGGCGGGCTGTGGGAGCCAACAAGGACCCAGTCTCGCCGGCTCAGGCGGAACAGCAAATCAGGGTTCCACGGAAAGGGCAGCCGGAGCCAAGCCTCGCCACCTCGGTCTCCAGAGCCGAGGCAGAACTAGGACTCAAACTTTAGGTACGCAGAGCCGCGGGAGAAATTCGTGGCAGCTTCCGCCACACTCAACATGGCGGAGGATGTGTACGTCACTTCCTTCCGGGACCGGAAGTGTGGGGTCCTGCAACCATGGCGGCACCGAAGGTGAAGCAGGACATGCCCCCGCCTGGGGGCTACAGCCCCATCGACTACAAGCGGAACCTGCCACGCCGAGGACTGTCGGGTCAGTGTCACCATGCGCAACGGTCTCAGGGTCTGAGTCCTTGGCGTGCTACCGCAGAGGCGGGAGCCACCGATGCGAGCGGGCCTCAGTTTACCACAAGTTGTAACCGGGGGTAGAGCCGGGATCTTCGGTGGCTTTAGTAATAATGATGATAGCAGCTGAGTAACTACAGCTTAGGTCTTAGGTCTCTGCCTTCTTCCTTCAGCCCGCGAGATCGGTCCCGTTAACTTCTCCCTTTTTTTTTTTTTTTTTTTTTTTTTTTTTTTGCGGCACCGGGGATTGAACTCACAACCTCGCGCCTGCCAGGGCAGGCGCTTAAGGCACTGAGCCAAACTCCCGGCCCGGGTTTTTCGAGGCAGGGTCGCACTGTGTAGCTCAGGCCGGCCTTGCGCTCGCGTTGTAGCCCAAGCTGGCCTCGAACTCACAACGCTCCTCCTACCTCAGCCTCCCGAGTGCTGGGATTAAAGGCGTACGCCACCACGCCCGGCAACTTCTCCCATTTTATAGTGAGTTTAACTGAGGCAGCGACGGCCCCCAGGGTCACCTAAGGCAGGCGGGGACCCGAACCCAGGGGGAATCTCTGTCTCCCTCACCGCCCCTTCCCCCTGCTGAATGCCCCAGGAAACAGAATTCTTTTTTTTTTTTTTTTTTTTTTGCGGCACCGGGAATCGAACTCACAGCCTCGCACCTGCCAGACAGGCGCTTAAGCTGCTGAGCCAAACTCCCGGCCCTAATTTTTTGAGGCAGGGTCGCACTGTGTAGCTCAGGCCGGCCTTGCACTCACGTTGTAGCCCAAGCCAGCCTCGAACTCACAACACTCCGCCTACCTCAGCCTCCCGAGTGCAGGGATTAAAGACGTGCGCCACCACGCCCGGCCGAAATTCATTTTTGAAACATGTTAGGTAACATTTAAATTTTTTTTTCTTTTTCTTTTTTTTTTTTCCGGCACCGGGGATCAAACTCACAGCAAGCTACTGAGCCAAACTCCCAACCCTAGTTTTTTGAGGCAGGGTTGCACTATGTAGCTTAGGCCAGTCTTGCGTTTGGGTTGTAGCCCAAGCTGGCCTCGAACTCAGAACGCTTGTCCTACCTCAGCCTCCCGAGCGCTGGGATTAAAGGCATGCGCCACCACGCCCAGCTTGCAACATTTAAATTTCAGTATTGGTTTTATCTAAGGGAAATATAAAAGAATATGAAAGGCACCCGTACTTAGCCCTCAGGGTTAATGGAAATTCGAAAATTTAAATGCAGTTTAAGATGGGTGTAGTGGCTCGTGCCTGTAACACCAGCATTCCAGAGGCTGAGGCAGGAGAATTGCCACAAGTTAAGTCTAACCTGGGCTACGTATAATGAGTTCAAAGCTAAGCTAAACTGCATAGTGAGACCATGTGTCAAAAAAAGAGTAATTTAAGATGGAGTGTATTTACTGTAATTCATTGAACTTTACGGTTAAAAACCTGTGCTTTACTAGGCATGGTGGTTCAGGCCCGATGGTTGCTAGTTCAAGACCAGCCTGGGTTACTCAGGGAGACCGCATCTCAAAAAAAAAAAAAAAAAAAAGAATCCTATGCATGAGCTGGGCATGGGTGGTGCACGCCTGTCATCCCTATGCATGAGCTGGGCATGGGTGGTGCACGCCTGTCATCCCAGCACTAGAGAGGCTGAGGCAGGAAGCTTGCTATAAGTTAGAGGCCACAGACCACTCAGCAGCCAGTTACCGAATGTTGAGAATCAAAGATTGAGCTACCACAGGGAGGCAACTTCCTCTGTCCTCTAAGTGTGTTAAGAATGTGTGATTAGGAGCCAGGCGTGGTGGCGCACGCCTTTAATCCCAGCACTCGGGAGGCTGAGGTAGGCGGAGTGTTGTGAGTTCGAGGCCCGCTTGGGCTATACCGCAAGCGCAAGACCAGCCTGAGGTACATAATGCGACCCTGCCTCATAAAACTAGGGCTGGGAGTTTGGCTCAGTGGCGTAAGCGCCTGCCTGGCAGGCGTGAGGCTATGAGTTTGATCCCCGGTGCCACAAAAAAAAAAAAAAAAAAAAAAAGGCCCTGTCTCAAAATAAATTAAAAGAAAAAAAGAGCCCAGCATAGTGGTGCACACCTATAATCCCAGCACTCAGGAGGCTGAGGCAGGAGGATGTCACAAGTTCAAGGCCAGCCTGGGCTACACAGTGAGTTCAGGGCCCCAGCCTGAATGAGCTAGTGAGACCCTGTCTGGAAAAAAAAAAAAAAGAAAGAAAAAAGGCTAGTGGTTTAGTTCAGTGAAAAGGTTGTGGGTTCAAGTACCAGTCCCACAAAAGAAAGAGAAAAACAGCAAGTGTTGAGTTGTGTTGCTCAGGGCCCCCAGCGGAGCTCCCCAGATTGCCTGGCACGCAGAAGAGCCTGGCTTCCACTCCCAGCACCTCGAGAGGACTGGAAAGCTCAGCCCGCACTGCATCCCTTCAGTCCCAAACCCACCCCGCAGGCTGTTGCATGGCCCGCCGCTGGGAACCTTTTACTTGCCAGGCGCGGTGGCGCGTGCCTGTGATCCCTGCCCTCAGGAAGCTGCAGCGGGGGGATTGCCATGAATTGGAGGCCAGCCTCAGCTATTTAATCAGTTCCAGGTCACCCTGAACTGCATAGCAAGACCCTGTCTCAAAAAAAAAAGACCCAAAAGAACAAACAAAAAAAATTTTTTTTATTTTATTGTACTTTTGGAAATGGTTGTCCTGCTGACTGGTCTCTCTGGCCTTGAAATCACTACAATGTGTTTTTGGTTTGCTTTTTGTAGTCCAGAGGTTGGAGCCCAGGGCTTGTGCAGACAGGCAGGCACTGTCCCACTCACGTATACCCTCGTTCTTCTCTACTCTTCTTACTTGTTTTTGTTTTGTTTTATTTTTTGTGACAGGGTCTTGCCACATGGTCCAGGGTGGCCTCAAACTCCCAGTGATGCTCCTGCCTCAGCCTCTTTTTTTTTTTTGCACCAGGGATCCAACTCAACCTCATGCCTGCCAGATAGGTGCTTAAGTCACTGAGCCAAACTCCCAGCCCTAGTTTTTTGAGGCAGGGTCGCACTATGTAGCTCAGGCCGGCCTTGCGCTTGCGTTGTAGCCCAAGCCGGCCTCGAACTCACAACGCTCCTCCTACCTCAGCCTCCCGAGTGCTGGGATTACAAGTGTGTGCATCACCATACCTGGCTGCTTTTTTGCTTTTTTTTTTTTTTTTTTTTTTTTTTTTTTTTTTTTTTTTTTTTTTTTTTTGTGGCACCAGGGATTGAACTCACAACCTTGCACCTGTTGCGTAAGCCACTGAGCCAAACTCCCGGCCCTGGTTTTTGGAGGCAGGGTCGCACTGTGTAGCTCAGGCCGGCCTTGCACTCATGTTGTAGCCCAAGCCAGCATCGAACTCACAATGCTCCTCCTACCTCAGCCTCCCGAGTGCTGGGATTAAAGGCGTGCACCACCACGCCCGGCTTTTGCTTTTTTTTGAGACAAGGTCTCACTGTGTAGCTGAGGCCGGGCTTAAACTTGCCATCCTCCTGCTTCAGCTCCCGGAGTGCTGGCGTAGCAGGCGTGCGCCACCAGGCCTGGAGCTGTCCTAGGTTTTCTTCTCCGAGGCTGCATTTCAGCTCTCACATGGAGGCCTTTGATCCACTTTGAGTTAATTTCTGGTACGAGATAAGGACACAGCCTGTCCCTGCTCTGCACGTGGCTGTCCAGTTGTCCCATTTAGTGAAAAGATTGTTCTTTCCCATTGAATAGCCTTGGCAGCCTTGTCCACAATCCACTGACCATAAATATGAGGGTTTATTTCTGGACTCGGTTCCGTCCCACTGAGGAACGTGTCCTCATGTGCCGGGACCACGCTGTCCTGGACACACAGCTGCGTGGTGTGTTAGGAACTGGGAAAGTGGGAGCCCTGCAACTTGGTCCCACTTCTCCAGAGTCCTTTGGGCTGTTCTGGTCCCAGCGCTTCCAGCTGCAGGAGGGGAGGGGGACTACGTGGAATACGTATTCAGCGTTGAATCGATTTGGGGAGTGTTACCATCCGCTCAAGGCTGCCTGTTCTCATTTGTGAACTTATTTATTGAGTGTTTTGTTTTTTGGTACTGGGGATGGAACCCAGGGTCTTTACAGTAAGCTACATTCCCAGCCCTTTTTTTTTTTTTTTTGAGATAGGGTTTCACTAAGTTGTCCAGGCTGGGTTTGAATTTGCAGTCCTCCTGCCTCAGCCTCCAAGAGGGCTGGGATAACAGGCCCATGCCACCCCCACCCTGCCCTGAGCAGGTTGAACTCCACAGTAGAAGTCGGAACTACTTTCTCATTCACTTCTGGATCTAGCAGAGGTGCTGGCAAAGGGCAGAGCAGGGACCCCGTTACACCCCAAGTCCTGGGTGGGTCACACACAACATCACACCGTTGGTCGGTGGTCACCTCCTGGGTGTGAACCAGAGACAGCTGGCTCCTGGGAAGGAAGGAGACTGGGCTGGGAATTAGGTGGTGGCGGTGGGGAGCCAGCCCCACATCCACCCTCGGGAGTAGAGTCAGGATTAGTCCGGATTAGAGCTGGCCTCCTGCTGGCCCTCAGTAAATATTCATGGCACCTCTGTCTCTCCCCTGGAGCGAGCAGGCCCGACCCCACTGGGCCAGGAAGTCACGGTGCTGCCCTGTGGGGCACGCTCTTCCCCTGGTGGCCACATGGCGTCCTGGTTTGCAGCATACAGGGTGGTGGCCCTGGTAGCCAGGAGCCCCTGCAGAGCTGGGACCCAGCCACGGACACTGTCAGCGCCACCCCTCCTAGCGGGGACCGGCTGCTTCTGGAAGGTGGTGGAACCAGGGCTCCCCAGCCGCAGTCCTCCAGACCCGGGCCGTCCCCAACCCTGCCCGGCTGTGAGTGAAAGCCGCCTGGGTCCCCAGAGTGCAGAGCAGGTGGGCACAGATGGGGTCCCCACCAGTGTCCCGGGGTCCGTGCCCCGAGAGTGACGGTGCCGCCTCCCTGTCCCCGCAGGCTACAGCATGTTCGCCCTGGGCATCGGGACCTTGCTGTACGGGTACTGGAGCATGATGCGATGGAACCAGGAGCGCAGGTAGTGCCCTGTCAGTAGGCATCGAGGAAACTGCCGGGTGCAGGCAGAAGAGAGGACCGCCCACTGGCTGCTCGCACCCTGTGGTTATTTTGAGACAAGGGGACATGGCTCTGTGAGGCCCAGAACCCCGTGATGACTGTCCTCCCCTCCGCCCCCCACGGAGGTCACCAGGCAGGGCTATTTTTAGAGGGAAAAAGTTTTTAATTGTGAAGGAAGCTGAAGCCAACAGTGCCGGCTGCCAGCGCACGCCCCTGCCCACCCCGCCTCTCTCCCCTCCCCTCTCCCCGTCGCACACGGCAGCCTCCCGTGACCCCTGTGTCGCCTCGCTGTTAACAGGCGCCTGCAGATCGAGGAGCTGGAGGCCCGCATCGCCTTGATGCCGCTTTTCCAGGCCGAGCGGGACCGCAGGTAGGGCCGCCCACTGGGCGGAGGCTGCAGGCCTGTGGGCATGCCGGTGCCCTGTGGGGTCTGTCGGCCGTGTCCCTGGGGAGCAGGCCAGAGGCTTGACCTGCAGGAGACCCCAGAGGGGAGAGTACGGCTTCCCAGAGCAAGGGGCAGTGGGGCTGGGACAGGAGACAGGATACAAGTTCTAGGTCAGCCTAGGTATTTTAGTGAGACCATGTCTCAAAATACAATGTTAAAACAGGGCTGGGGCCAGGGCTGGGGCTGGGGCAGGGATTTACCTCAGTGGCATAAGCGCCTGCCTGGCATGCGTGAGGCCGTGAGTTCGATCCCCGGCACCAAAAAAGAAAAAAAAAACGGCTAGGGTTGTGGCACAGTGGTGAGGACCTTGGGTTCCATTCCCAGCACGGCAAAATAAAGAGAGGAAAGAGGGAGGGCTGGCGGGAGGCTGGGCAGGGGCGGGGGGCCTGGGGTGCTCATCCCGCCCCGTCCCGCCCCAGGCTCCTGCAGATGCTGCGGGAGAACCTAGAGGAGGAGGCCATCATCATGAAGGACGTGCCGGGCTGGAAGGTGCGTGGTGCCCTCCCCGCCCCTCCCCCTCCCCCTCTCCCGAGGCCGGTCTGGGGCCCGGCCGGCTCTAGGGAGCCCCCTCCTCAAGTCCCTCCGCCCTTGTCCCCAGGTGGGCGAGTCCACGTTCCACACCACGCGCTGGGTGCCCCCGCTCATCGGCGATCTGTACGGGCTGCGCACGGCGGAGGAGATCTTCAACGCCAGCTTCGGCTTCATGTATTTCTCGTCGTAGGCGTGGGCGCCCGTGCGAGGAATAAACTCATGTGCCCGGCCAGCCACTGCGTCTGTCTGTGGACGCCCAGCGGTCAGCAGCCCCGACCCCTGGGGGGTCCCCATCAGTTAGGGCCCTCCTACCGTCATCGGGACGACGGGGTGCTGGCGATGCCCAGTGGCCCCAGGCCAGGCTCCCCCTGCCGTGTGGCTGTCGCCCACTGCTTCGCCAGACTTAGTTTCCCCGCCTGTGTCTGCCGTACTCTGAGCTTCCCTCAGCCCGGCAAGCGGCTCTGTTCCGGTGACCGAAGGGTTAAGTTGGCCCGCACGCACTGCCCAATGGGCACGCGCAGCGCCTTCGCGGCGCCTCCTGATTAGCGGGCGGCCTGGGTGGGCGGGAGGAAGGGGGTCGCTCCGCCCCTGGGGCTGCCCTTTAAAGGCGGTGGCGGCGCTGCGGCCCGCGTACCCGCTCTCCTGCACCATGAGCGGCGCGGAGCCCGCGGAGGCGCCTGAGGAGCGCAGTTTCCTCAGGTCAGCGGGCGGGGGGCGGGCCGGGAGGGTCCTGGTCCGGAGGCGCTCGGGCCGCCCTGCCTCTGCTGGAGAGAACCCGGGCTGCTGGTGCTTCCCAAGCCGTGTTGCCGGGGAAACCGCATCGCCGGCATCTTCATGAATATTCATCAGCACCTGCACGCCGCCTCACCGCCCCCCAGCATGTGCGGGTCCCCTGGGGATCTTCCCTGCTTACAGCTCCAGTGCAGAAGAGGAAACTGAGGCCCGGGGAGGGTTCTGCTGTCCGAGCCGCAGCTAGGGCCGATTTGGGCAGCGGGCATCACCTGGTGGGTTGGTGGCTCCCGGGCGCGTGGCAGGGGTGGACGGAGTCGCAGGTACGTCGAGGTCTCCGGTTGTGGCCGGGTCGTGAGGGCGCCTGAGCGGGTGCGTGCGGCGCGGACACGCGGCCTGAGGTTCCCTGTGCCCTCCGGGAAGCAGCCCAGTTCGCTTGGACCCAGGCGGCCTCAGGCCTGGGGGTTGAAGTCAGAGCGGGTAAGAAGCACCCTCAGGAACGGCGCCTCACGGCAGCAAACAGCCCTGCCCCGCCTGCCCCGTCTCCCGCCCAGAGCTGCTGCTGTTCCTGGCCGCGCCTCCCCACTGATACCGCTTTGAAGAAGATAAAGTTCCCTGTGTCCACTAGGGGCGGTGTCTAGAGAGGGCGATGCGTTCCCACTTTGGGGTCCCTCCCCCTGAGCCTGAGTGTACCTCCTGGCAAGTGCTTTCCCTGATCGGGGTCAGTGGCACCCCAGACACCCGCTCCGTCCGCCTCCATCCCCACCTTCCTCCTGCAGCAGCCACAGACCCAGGCCCAGCGCCCTGACCTCACTGGGCACCTGCCTGTGTCCACCTGGGGGCCCCTGAAGCAGCCTCCTGGTGGTGTTTCTCCTGGGTCACCTCCCCCAGGAAGCACTCGATGGCCCGTTGGTCCCTTTTGTCCCTGTGTGCCTTGCCCACCCGTGCTGAGCAGACCAGCAGGTGCCACCACAGCAGGAAGGGAAGGAGTCCACCTGGGGGCACCACCATCAGGCCCCGCCCTGCCTGGTGCTCCCATCCCTGCCGGCCGCCGGCCCAGTGCTCCCTGCGAGTCCCCTGCCCCTGGGGTGGTCCCGACACTTGCAGGGCCGGGTGCTGCTTTAGCGTGCCGCCCTCTCAGTCCCCAGTGGCTTCCAAGCAAGGGCCCCTCTTTCACCACCCTGGGCCCTCCTGCCAGAGAGGTGGGTAGGGACCCCAGGAATCACACAGCAAGCTGGGTATCAGAGCGACACCGCAAGCCGCGTGACCACAAATACGTTAACTTCCTCACTGCGTCTGGAGAGGGGTCACAGGTGGCCTGTCCCCCGAGCCATTCAAACTGCAGCCAGGCGAGGTGGCGCGCGCCTGTGACCCTAGCACTCGGGAGGCTGGAGCAGAGGACAGCCAGCCTAGACTCCACAATGAGACCCAGCTCCCAAACCCGCCCTGCCCAGATCCCGGTGCAGCGCGCCCGCCCCATGGAAGAAACCCTTCCCTCTCCGTCCGGGCCTCCCGCGAGGGCCCTGAAGACACCTTTGGCCGACACGCGCGACTCCGGCCACCAGGGGGCGCGCGCCCCCAGGCTTCGGCTCCAGCTTCCCTCGGGCTGCTATCAACCGGGTGCTGGGGGGCCGGGGCGCCGAGGAGGACGAAGGCTCCCCAGCGCTGGGGTAGCGGGCGAGGGGCTGGCTCTGCACTGTGGAGTCCAGGCTGGTCCGTCCGGGGCTCCGCATCCGTCCCTCCCCCTCTGTCCCCAGCGCGGCGGAGGCGGCCGCCCTGGAGCGGGAGCTGCTCGAGGATTACCGCTTCGGGCGGCAGCAGCTGGCGGAGCTGTGCGGACACGCCAGTGCGGTGGCCGTGACCAAGGTACCCGACCCCGGCCCAGGACGGTGGCCTTGGAGACGGAGAAGCAGAGGCGCGGGCGGGGGGCCCACCCGAGGGAGGTCGCAGTGTGCGGAGGCCGGGCGAGGAGCGGTGGCGAGGTGGCGCCCTGCCCGGGGCTGGCCGCGGGGCCCCTGCGAGAAAGGGCAGTAGATCCGCGCACAGCCCCGACCCCCCGCACCAGCCGGGCGCCTCCCCTGCCCCTTCCTGCCTTCTCCTTTCTCCCCTCTTCCGTTTTTCAAACCCCTGTGGCCCTTTCACAGCAGCTCGGTGTCTCTTCACCTAGACTGAACCTTTCCATCCTCACTCGAGTGCATTCCCAAGCAGAGCGCGCCCTGGGTGGGGCCGCAGCCCCGACCCCTCCCTCGGCACTGCCCAGATGTGGGCTCGGTCGGCCTGGCTGGGTCAGGCCTGCTCCTGGCCCCGCAGGACCCGGAGCGCCTCGGGGAGACGGCTGGAGGGGGGAAGTGGGGATCGGGAATCGGTTCCCCGCCGGGCGGCTGAGGAAACAGCTCCCTGGTGCTTTGGTCATCGGGTTTGGTGGCGGCTGGGGCGACGGGGCTGGGGCCACGGAGGAGGCAATGATGCTTCACGCCTGTCACCCGTTCTCGGGAGGCTGAAGCAGGAGGTCACGAGTTCAAGGCCAGTCTGGGGCAACTTATCAAAAGACCCTGTTTCAAAATAAAAAGGGCTGGGGATGTAGCGCAGTGCTCCCTAAACAGTAACGCCAAGAGGAAGGCGAGACACGGCCTCTGAGACAGGCAGGGCTGGCAGGGTGGAGCCGCCTCCCGCTCGCAGCTCCGCACACCCCCGAGCCTGGAAACTCCAGGCAGGGAGGGGCGGCCACCCCTGGAAAAGGTGGACGGAAGTCCTGTCTGCGGCTCTGGCAAGGACCGAGGACCGGCAGACCGTGCGGGGCGTGGCCGGGGCTGGAGCCACTTTCCCGCTCAGGCAGAGCCAGAGACAGGGACCCTGCTGAGTGGGGAAACTGAGGTCCCAGTCCTTTAGCCAGAACACCTCTCTTCCGCCTGTGTCCTGAGACACCCCCCGGGCCCCTGGCCCCCGTTCCAGGCCTGTTTCCCCACGCGGCCGAGGAGGATGCCCGTGTGCCAGCCTGCGCCCTTGCCATCCCCCAGGTGTTCCCTTTGCCCGAGCTCTCCCGGAAGCAGAGGACCGTGCTGGTGGTGTGTGGCCCGGAGCACAATGGGGCGGTGGGGCTGGTCTGCGCCCGGCACCTGCGGGTGTTTGTGAGTAGCGGGTAGGAGGGAGCCCCAGGCTCACCCTGCCTTGGTCCCTGTAGAAACCACACCCTCCCCATGCTAGAATCCCAGGGGACGGGGCCGGGGCGGGTCTGCCGCCCGATCCCGGGCAGGAGCCCTGCTGCCCCTCTCCCACCCAGGACTACGAGCCCACCATCTTCTACCCCACGCGCTCGCCGGACCCGCTGCACCGCGACCTGACCACACAGTGCGAGAAGATGGACATCCCCTTCCTGTCCTTCCTGCCGACCGAGGTCAGCGGTGGGCCCGAGGTGGGGACGGGGGATGGGCCTGTCGCCCCCAGGCCGTCCTCACCGCGCCCGCCTGGCAGGTGCAGCTCATCAACGATGCCTACGGGCTAGTGGTGGACGCCGTGCTGGGCCCGGGTGTGGAGCCCGCGGCGGTCGGGGGGCCCTGCACCCGTGCGCTGGCCACTCTGAAGCTGCTGTCCATCCCCCTCGTGAGCCTGGACATCCCCTCAGGCACGCAGGCAGGGCGCGGGTGGGCGCTGGCGCTGGGGGAGGCAGGGCCCTGTCTGTCTGCCCGCCCGGAGCCTCAGTTTCCCCAGTGGGGCTGGAGCGTGCTCCGCGGCTGAGCACCCGTCCTCGGAATGGGGGCAACCCCGGTCCCGCTCCCGAGGCCCCGCCCCGCAGGCCGCTGCCTACCCCTGGCCCCCTGGCCTGGGCAGACGTGAGCTCACTTGGCAGAGGCCGCGCAGCCCTGGCCGCCGCCCCGCGCCTGCTGGAGCCATTAGGGAGGGCAGACGGGATAAACAGCGGCTGGCAGGACCCTCTGTGGGGGCGGCTGCGCTCCGGGGGTGTCCGGGGGCGGGCAGAATCCCGGGCGCCCCGGAGGGTGCCGCAGGGCGGGGTCAGCAGGTGGCCCTACAGCCCGGGGTTTTAGGCGCTTGAGCCGAGGGTGGGGGCTGGACTCGGGGAGGAGCCGGTGGCTTACGCGCGGGGCCCCAGGTTCAGGTGAGACTGAGGGGGGCGCATCCAGGAGGGGACAGGCTGCGTCCTGTTGATAGCTGGGTGTTGCTACCTCCAAAGGGGGACCCTGAGGCCAGACGGAGAAGGCCTGAGTCCAGGGTGGGGAGGCTGCTGTCTGGCTGCGAGGGAAGAGGGTGCCACGGAAGTGGGGGTTCAGGAGCGATGGGGAGGGAGGGCCAGGCCCGCCCCGTCGGGAGGCCGCGGGAGGTAGGGACACGGTCAGAGAGCAGGAGCGGCCCGGGAGGGGGGCCCGGCTCCCTAGTGGGCAGGTCCAGCCAGGACCCCGTGATAGGGCCGAGGCTGGGTCCGGAGGGGAAGTGGGGTGCAGGGCGGGGCGCAGCCCCCAGCTCCGATTCCTGGTCCCCAGGCTGGGACGCCGAGACGGGCGGCGGGGACGCCGAGGACGGGCTGCGGCCCGACGTGCTGGTGTCGCTGGCGGCCCCCAAGCCCTGCGCCGGCCGCTTCTCCGGGCGCCACCACTTCGTGGCCGGCAGGTTCGTGCCCGACGACGTGCGCCGCAAGTTCGCGCTGCGCCTCCCGGGCTACGCGGGCACCGACTGCGTCGCGGCCCTGTGACTGTCACCAATAAACGGATGCCACCCGCGCCGCCTCGGGTCCTGCTTTGTGCCCCTGGGGGCTAGAGTCGCCGCGACGTCGGGTCCCGTGGGGAGCTCTCCGCGGCTGCAGGGAACCCGGGGACACATGAAGGGGCCCGTGGGGGAAGTCTGCGCAGGTCGCCAGGGGGCGTGGCCACGAGCGCGCCTGGTCCAGGTGGGGCGTGTCCTGGGGCGGGGTCACTGCCCGCTCCGCCCCCGTTCTCATCCCAGCGACCGCCAAACCCGCGAGCCCCGAGTCGGATCCGAGCGCAGCGCGGCTCGGACTCCCTGGGCCGCTTGGACCCGACACGCGATGGCGTCGTGGCTGCCACTGCTCTGTCTCTGTGTCGCCACCGCCGCCGCCGCGCACCTGGCGGGGGCCCTAGGTGAGGCCCGAAGCGAGGCTGGCCTGGGACCCCCACGCGCGCGGGGAAAGGGGATCGAGGAGTCCCCCGCTTCCTGGGGCTTGGGTCCCCTCCGACGGCCCAGGGCGCACGGAGGTGGAGCCACGGGGCTCGAGGACTCCTGGGGCCGGGCAGGGGCCGCGTCCGCCCCTGCTTTCGGGGAGGACGCCGCAGGGGCAGGGGCAGGGGAGAAGGACAGGAGCCTGAGGTTTCTCTGGGCTCCGGGGGCGCCCGGCCCAGCCCGTTTCGGAGACCCTGAGTCACCAGGTCTCCCGCCCAGGGTTCAGGCCCGACCCCTCCCGCCGCCGCCCGCGAAGTTGCGCAGTGGGCTGTCGCTGGCCCATACCTCGGGGAGACGACGGTGCGAGGCGGAGGGTGGTGGCCCGGGTTGTCGCCCTGCCTCGGCTCTGCTCAGGGGCGGTCAGGCTGGACGCCTGGACTTCTTGCAGCACCCTGGGGGCGGGGGTGGAGCAGGGAGGGGTGGGTGCCAGGTGGATGGAGCAGATGCAGGGGCGAATGAACTTGATAAGCTCGGGGCCACAGGACACCCCAAAAAAGGAGATCCCATCCTGGCATTGGGTCCGAGAGAGAGAAGGGGCTGCGGAGGCCTGGGGCTACATGAGGCCTCGCGGGGTCTCAGTCTCCTCCCCGGCAAGTGGGGATGACCTTAGCCTTGCACCAGAGGAGGTCAC
The DNA here is from genome assembly GCA_004363535.1 of Dasyprocta punctata. Taxonomy (NCBI): domain Eukaryota; kingdom Metazoa; phylum Chordata; class Mammalia; order Rodentia; family Dasyproctidae; genus Dasyprocta; species Dasyprocta punctata. Next base: position 16,222 of record RJWM01008960.1, read on the forward strand.
AGCGGTCCCCCCTCATCCCGCTTCCATCCCCCCACTTCCCACCCCTCCTGCAGATGCTCAGGAGCCCACAGCAGCTGCCTGGGGCCTGCAGAGACGCGCGCTGCACCCCAGCCAGCCCTCGCCAGCCCTGGAGGACTGGGAAGGTTGGTCGGCCGCGGGGAGGCGGAGGGGCCCTCTCCGCTGTGGGTGTGCAGGAACCCGGACTGGAGGGGCACGAGAGGAAGGGTGGGGTTAGGGTTGGTGGCGGGGTTGGCCCAACAGAGTGGGGCAAGGCCGTCTCCCCTCTTGAGCGGGGCTGCATCGGGGCCACCCGTGGCCCTGGGGCCCCCAGGCTGCCCCTGCCCCGGTCTCAGCGCGCGGTGCCCACAGAACCCAGTGAATGGACATCCTGGTTCAACGTGGACCACCCGGGTGGAGACGGCGACTTCGAAAGCCTGGCCGCCATCCGCTTCTACTACGGGCCCGCTCGCGTGTGCCCGCGGCCGCTGGCGCTGGAGGCGCGCACCACGGACTGGGCGCTGCCGTCGGCGGTGGGCGAGCGCGTGCACCTGAACCCCACGCGCGGCTTCTGGTGCCTCAACCGCGAGCAGCCGCGCGGCCGCCGCTGCTCCAACTACCACGTGCGCTTCCGCTGCCCGCTAGGTGAGGTGTTGTGGGCGTGGCTAGGAAGGGCGTGTCCCTGCACCGGCCAATGGCGGTCCAGTGTTTTGGGGCGGGGTTTTTTTGGTGGGCGGGGATTTGGGGGCTTCCGGTTGGCGGGGCTTTCAGCACAGAGGGTTGGGGGGGTACTGGGAGGCCCACGGCCCCGCACTGTCGCGGCTTTTCAGCCCACGCGGTGCCTGGGGGAGGGCGGCAGCCTCTGTTGTCCTCTGCAGAGGTCGCGTGGACCGCGTGGGGGCCGTGGGGTCCCTGCTCGGGGAGCTGCGGGCCCAGCCGTCGCCTGCGTCACCGCAGCTGCCCAGGCCCAGGTGAGGACGCATGTCCAGGACGCGGTGTGGAGGCCCAGAAGTGCGTGAGGCCTCGGTGTCCAGGTAGGAAGGGCGGGGCCTGAGTAGGGGGTGGGGCCTAGGGACGAATGGGCGTGGTCGACTCGGGGGCGTGGCCTTGCCGTGAGTAGGGCGGGGCCTTGGAGAGCACCTCCCAGAGGGGTGGGGCTGGGTGGGCCAGAGTCGCAAAGGGCAGAGCAGGGGCTGGAGAGAAAATGGGCTTGGAAGTGGGGAGCCTTAGCGCCCCAGCTCGGGACCAGATGAAGCCTTCCTTTCCCTCCCGGGCCCAAGGAGCGTTGCTGTGTGCACATCTGGATGGCCCGGGGCTGGCACGAAGCCAGGGGCTGATGTTGGGGGGGCATCTGCGTGCAAGAACAGAAGTCGGTCCCGCCCTCCCCTCGGGGTGCCCCACGCCCGAGCAGACACGTTCACACCCTGCCGGCCCTGGTGCCCAGGCCTCCGGGACAGACACCAGGCCAGCCAGCGGGACTGGAAACTCCGCCCTGCCCAGGCTCCACAAACACGGCCCGCAGACCTCGCTGGGGGGGCCCACCCCCGGCTCTGCCCTCCCGGCACCTCTGCCGCAAGTTTCCAGTGGAAGTTTCCATCTTCTGCAGAGGCCGCAGGATTGGGTGGGGAGAGAGCTGCAGTGGGCCTGCCGGCTTCTCGATGGGCCCCCTGCTTACTTCGCCTCCATCCTTCAGGAGGCCTCTCCCGTCCCCTCCCACAGGGTGTCTTTCCTCTCTTTCTGGACCTCAGTTCTTTCCCGCTGGCCCAGCCCTGCTCATTCACCTCCATCTCCCCCCACCACAGGCTTTGCTGAGGCCTCAGAGGGGCACAACATTGCGGGGCAGGGGGAATGCTCTAGGTGTGTTTGTTGAGTGACTAACTGATGGAAAAGCCCTCTGCAGCAGGGAATATAGAGGCCTCTCTGCCCCTGTGTCCCTCCAGGATGCAGCCCTGACACCTGTGGGTGCCCTGAGCACATCCTCCTGGGGTCCGTGGTCACTTCATCTGGGCGACCACTGTCAGGCGCCAGGGTCTCCCTGCGGTCCCGGCCTGGCACTGTGGCCACCACTGATGCACATGGGGCCTTCCGGGTGCCTGGGGTCTGTGCCGGTGGCCGGGCCAACATGAGCGCCCGGGCAGACGGCTTCTCTGTGGGTGTGGCCCAGGCTCGGGCCAACAGCTCCAGCTCCTCGGTGGTCACCATTGTCCTGGATAAACTGAGTGAGTGCCGGAGGTGGAGGGGCTGGCGGAGCCGCGGTGGGTCGGGCCAGGCAGAGGGAAGAGGGGCTTCACTCTGGGGAAGGGGCCAGGAGACGGGGTGGCACAGGGTCCCGATCCCTGTCACTGTGGCCGCCAGAGAAGCCCTACCTGGTGAAGCACCCCGAGTCCCGTGTGCGAGAGGTTGGACAGAATGTGACCTTCTGCTGTAAAGCTTCAGGGAGCCCTGCGCCCAAGAGATACTCGTGGTGAGCGTCGGCCCGGCTCTGGAAAGCGGCTGCTTTCCGGCCTCTGGGGGGACTGGAGTTCTGTGGTTATTCAGTGCCTCAACCGCAGCCGGGTGTGGTGATGCAGGCCTGTCATCCCAGCAGCCGGGAGGCTGAGGCAGGAGGATCGCTGTGAGTTCAGGGCCAGCCTGGGCTACGCAGTGAGTTCAAAGCCAGCCTGCACTGCTCTGTCTCAAAAAAAGAAGACCTAGACCGGGGGTGGTGAGGGGATGGGGCTTGGACACCTGTTATCCCAGCTACTTGGGAGGCTGAGACAGGACAGTCTCAAATTTGAGGTCAGCCTAAGCAACTTAGTGAGACCATGTCTCAAAGAAATTTTAAAAATAAAAAGACATTTTAGAAGCAGATGCTGGCCTCAGTTTCCCCTCTGACATGTGGGAGAACCTCGCCCAGGGAGCAGGTGGGCGCCAGAGGGGGGCACCTCCCCAGGAAGAGGCCACCCCTGGCGATGCTGCCGTCCTGGGCCCATTCCCTGGTCCCCATGTTGTCCCCCCACCTCAGGTTCCACAACGGGACCCTGCTGGCCAGGCGGGAGCGCGGGTCTGGCGCCCACCTGGAGCTCCGCGGGCTGCGGGCCGAGCAGGCCGGAGTCTACTACTGCAAGGCGTGGAGCGAGGCGGGCACCGTGCGCTCGGGCGCTGCCCAGCTCACCGTGCTGGGTGAGCTCCCCGGCCCAGCCCCCCGCCCTCACCCCGGCCGGGCCCCAACCCGACACTGACCGGGCTGTCTTTCGGCTCCCCAGCCCCAGGCCAGCCAGCCTGCGACCCCCAGCCCCGGGAGCACCTCATCAAACTCCCCGCTGACTGTGGCCGGCCGGGCGACAGCGGCCCCGCCTACCTGGACGTGGGTCTCTGTCCCGACAGCCCCTGCCCGGGCCCCGTGGGCTCTGGTGCCCGCTGCGGCGATGCAGGCTCGCGCTGCTGCGCCGTGCGCCGTCTGGAGAGCCGGGAGATTCGCTGCACCGGCTACATCCTGCCGGTGAAGGTGGTGGCCGAGTGTGGCTGCCAGAAATGCCTACCCCCGCGGGGGCTGCTCAGGGGCCGCGTGCTGGCCGCGGACTCCAGGGAGCCCTTGAGCTTCGCCAGGATCCTGCTGGGCCCCGAGTCTATCGGCTTCACCTCCTACCAGGGCGACTTCACCATCGAGGTGCCGCCCTCCACGGAGCGGCTGGTGGTCACGTTCGTGGACCCCCGCGGCGAGTTCCTGGACACGGTCCGGGTGCTGCCTTTTGACCCCCGGGGGGCGGGTGTGTACCACGAGGTCCGGGCCATGCGGAAGAAGGCGGCCGTCCTGTTGGATGCCGGCCAGAGCAACACGATCCCCCTCGGGGACCTGGAGGACGAGGCGCCCGTCGGGGAGCTGGTGCTGCCCCCCGGGTCCATCCGGGCCGCCGACGGCAGCCCCTACGCAGGGACCGTGGAGGCCCGGGTGACGTTCGTGGACCCCAGAGACCTGGCCTCAGCGGCGGCCGCCCCCAGCGACCTGCTCTTCGTGGACGATGATGGCGAGCTGGCCCCACTGCGCACCTACGGGATGTTCTCCGTGGACCTGCGCGCGCCGGGCTCCGAGGAGCAGCTGCACGCCGGCCCCGTGGCTGTGCGCGTGGCCGCGGACCAGATCCGTATGGCCGGCCACGCCGAGGCCCTCCGGCTGTGGTCGCTGGAGCCCGAGACGGGGCTGTGGGAGGAGGAGGGCGGCTTCGGGCGCCAGGGCTCCCCAGGCCTCCGCGTGCGCCGCGAGGAGCGCGTGTTCCTGGCGGGCAACGTGGAGATCCGCGAGCGGCGTCTCTTTAACCTGGACGTGCCCGAGCGCCGCCGCTGCTTCGTGAAGGTCCGGGCCTACGCCAACGACAAGTTCACGGCCAGCGAGCAGGTGGAGGGCGTGGTGGTGACGCTGGTGAACCTGGAGCCCGCGCCCGGCTTCTCCGCCAACCCGCGCGCCTGGGGCCGCTTCGACAGCGCGGTCACCGGGCCCAACGGCGCCTGTCTCCCGGCCTTCTGTGACGAGGACCGGCCCGACGCCTACACGGCGCTGGTCACCGCCACCCTGGGCGGCGAGGAGCTGGAGCCCGCGCCCTCGCAGCCCCGGCCGCTGCCGGCCACCGTGGGTGTCACGCAGCCCTACCTGGACCGGCTGGGCTACCGGCGCACGGACCACGACGACCCGGCCTTCAAGCGCACCAGCTTCCGCATCAACCTGGCCAAGCCCCGGCCCGGGGAGCCCAGCGAGGCCCAGGGGCCCGTGTACCCCTGGCGCAGCCTGCGCGAGTGCCAGGACGCCCCGGTCAACGCCAGTCACTTCCGCTTCTCCCGCGTGGAGTCGGACAAGTACGAGTACAACGTGGTCCCCTTCCGGGAGGGCGCGCCCGCCTCCTGGACCGGCGACCTCCTGTCCTGGTGGCCCAACCCGCAGGAGTTCCGCGCCTGCTACCTCAAGGTGAAGGTGCAGGGCCCCCAGGAGGTGGTGGTGCGCTCGCACAACGCGGGGGGCAGCCACCCCCGCACCCGGGGCCAGCTCTACGGCCTGCGGGACGCCCGCAGCGTGCGCGACCCCCAGCGCCCCGACTCCTCGGCCGCCTGCGTGGAGTTCAAGTGCGGCGGGATGCTGTTCGACCAGCGGCAGGTGGACAGAACGCTGGTGACCGTCACCCCCCAGGGCAGCTGCCGCCGCGTGGCCGTCAACAGGCTCCTGCAGGATTACCTGGCCCGGCACCCACCGCCCGCGCCCGCGGACGACCCAGCCGCCTTTGCCATGCTGGCACCCCTGGACCCCCTGGGCCACAACTACGGCATCTACACGGTCACGGACCAGAGCCCGAGGCTGGCCAAGGAGATCGCCATCGGCCGCTGCTTTGACGGCTCCTCCGACGGCTTCTCCAGGGAGATGAAGGCCGACGCGGGCACCGCCGTCACCTTCCAGTGCCGCGAGCCGCCCACCAGGCCCAGCCTGTTCCAGCGGCTGCTGGAGGCGCCGGCGGCCGAGGTGCTGGGCGACATCCGCAGGGAGATGGGCCGGGCGGCTCGGCCCCTCAGCGTCCCCCGCACGCGCCGGGGCCAGTGACAGGGCCAGAGCTCCCTGCCCAGCTCCGTCCCCGGGAATCCCGCCACGCTTCTCCCCAGATGCCCCCTCCCGGGTCTGCGGGGGCCGTGCCCGGAGCTGAGCGCCAAGACGGAGGTCGGCACCACGCGCAGGCTGCGGCGGCCCGGGACCAGCGCATCCCCTGCGTGTGGCTGGAGCCCGGGGAGCCAGCGCCGGGGGCGGCTGTGCGGGGCGGGCACTGGGCCTGCTCGCGCCCGGGCGGCTTCTGTGGCTGCGTCCCCACCTGGATTTCGGGTGCGCGACCCAAGCTTTGTTCTGGGGTTATTTATTGAAATAAAGCCGGGGGCTGGTTGTGGGTGTGTGGGGGCCAGGCGGGAGAGGAGAGAGTTTCTTGGGGCCCCCACGCCAGGGCAGCTCTCGGGGCCCCTGTGTTTGGTGTTTGGAGGCCCCGGCGTGGGGCTCGGCGCTCTATTAAAGATGCTTTGTGTCCACCCCGCAGTGTGCGTGAGGCTGAGGGACGGGGCGGGGCCGCGTGTCCTTGGGCAGAAATGCACCTTTTGTTTGTTTGTTTGTTTGTTTGTTTGTTTGAGGCAGAGCCTTGCTGTGTAGCCCAGGCTGGCCTCAAACTCATGGGGATCCTCCTGCCTCAGCCTCCTGAGTGCTGGGGTTATAGGTGTGCACCACGGCGTCCCCGTGGACGGAAACACATCTGAATCCCACAGGACCAGCGTGTGCGCGCGGCATGGGGCCCGTGTGGCCCAGGGACCCATGTGGGGCCTCTGAGTGCAACAGGTGCTGAGTGCCGGGCAGGGTGGCAACTGGGGGCCGTGCGGGATGGCCTGGGACCGGCGGGGGCCGGGGACGCCGCCCTGGAGTTCTCGGTTTGGAGGTGGCAGAGTAGCCAGGCAACTCCTCCTGCCACCCCATGGGGCCGGCCCTGCTCTGCCGGCACCCCACTCTCCAGCACCAGGCCTGGAGAAGGGGGGGCTCCCTGGGTGACCCCAACAGCACCTGGGCGGTCCGTAAGCGGCTGTGTGGTGTGGCTGGGGCCGAGGAGCACCTGGCCGCCCCGGGGGAGGGCGTGGAGTGGGAGGGTGCGTGCCCGGTGGAGCTCGGGCCCTGCGGCCCGTGGACTCCCCAGGGGGTGGGGGAGCAGGGCCCCTGCGCCTGGGTTGCCACGGCTGTGGCTCCAGCCCGGGTAATGAGGTGTCAGACTGCGCCGCCAGAGCCCACGCGGGGCCTCGGCCAGGGCCGAGCTGGGGCCTCCGGCCGGCATCAACACAGAAGTGGGCCATGGCTGGGGCGGCGACCTGCAGCCCCCTCTCCGGCTGTCACAGCGGTTTTCATCCCAGCGCTCTGGGAGGCTGAGGCAGGAGGATTGCGAGTTCCAGCCCAGCCTGGGCAACTTAGTAAGACCCTGTCACAGAATAGAACATAAAGAGGGCTGGGGATGCGGTGGGGTGCAGAGGCCCTGGGTTCCATCCCCAACACTGCAAAACAGAAGAAAAGAAAAAAAAAGGCAGCCATGGCCCCCACCTTCCAGAGGGAGAAACTGAGGCTCGCAGAGAAGGACGCTGTACTCCCAGCCTCCGGGCCGCAGCCTCCCTCCTGGAACGCAGCCGCAGCTTCTGGAAAATCCATTCCCCGGCCGCCTGCGCTGCCAGCACACACCCCGCGGCTGGGGAGGTGGGGGGCCGGGACCCCCCCAGAGACCCTGGCCACAGCCACCCGGGGTCGGCTCAGGGCACGGGAGGCCCCAGGTCCCACCCACGGCATTTTCAACTTTTATAATTTTAGAAGCAGGGCTATTTAACATTCCTAACGGAGCTGGAGGGAGGAATTTTGGAACAAGAAAGTGGTTCAGACAAGTCTGCAGAGGCCAAGGGGAGGAAGGGAAAAACAGGCACACATTGGGCACCAGCTGGATGCAGGCCTGCCCTGCCCCAGACCTAGCTCACCTGAAGGGCGTTTAATGTCTATTTATTGCTTCAGACCCCAACACATGCTTTCAGGGGGATTGGGTTCCCTCCCACTTCCCAGCGGAAAGACTGACCTAGGGTCACACAGCAAATGTGGATACCACGGGCTGGGGGAGAAGTTTCCTGGAAAAGGAGACAGAGGGGTTTTGAAGGATGTGTAGGAGTTTGTGGGGGAGACAGGGGGAGGAGGTCCTGGAGCAGGAGAGGTTCCATGGTTTCTCACGACAAGCGCCCCTGGGCTGGGTGCCTCTCCAGCGATAGCAGCGAGTCCCTCCCAAAGCCAGGTCCGGCCCTCCCCCGGGACCCCCCGCAGGTCCTGGCTGAACATCCCTGGCTTCTCTGCTCGCCGCCCACCACTTCCCCGCCTCCTGTCTGGCTCGTCAGCCGGCAGAGCGGGGCTGCCTGCACCCCAGACCCGGAGTCCGGAGCCAGCCTGGCCCGGCCCCGCCCAGAGTGGGCAGGGGACACCGGCGCTGCGTGGTGGAAACTTCGTTTGGTGCCAGGGGCCAGCGGCCCAGGTGAGCCCGAGGTCCCCACCCTTGACCCTCAGGGCTCGGGGGACCATGTGGTACACAGAAGGCTGCCAGGGCGCCCTCCTCAGTCCCGGGTCACGGCGTCCCGGTCTCGCCCTGCCCTGGCCCTGCGGGCCAAGGTCTCCCGTCCCCATGTCACCACATGGCCACCCCGAGCTCGGCACCCCGCGATCCGCGCTGGCCGGCGGCAGGGTCAGCGCCGATTCCGATGCTCCCGGGCCCTCCGCGGTGCAGCCCCCGAGCACAGCTGGCCACAGCCGGCCACGTGCACCCCCGGGGGCTGGGGAGCGCGGGCCTCGGGTCGGGGCTGCTCTTCCAGGGCCGCCCGACTCTTCCCGCTGACTCAGCCGCCGCACTGCCAAACCTCAGGTATGTCCTACAGGGCTGCCGCGGGCTGCACGGGCGGCGGGGCCCCTCCCACTCCGCCGCCCCGGCCGGGCCGGAGATGTCTCGGTGCCGCCCGGCGGGGCCCAGGTGGTGGAGGCCAGGCTGTCACGTCCCGGTCCGGTCTGCTTCTTCGTGCGGCGCCCATCAGTCCCTCAGTGGCTCCCTGGAGAGGGGCCAGGGCTCCAGCGCTCTTCCTGGCGCCTGAAGATGCTGCGGTCTGGCCGGCGGTCCTGGGGCCTGGTGTGGGGACACGTAGGGGTGCACAGGGCCCCCCTGGATGGCTTCCTGCTGACCTCTGGATAGAGAGTTGCTTACAGGTGCACAAACCCAGCCCCAAAACTGGTTCTAGACTGGTCAGGAAGGCAAGACAGAGCCAGCTGTGGCCGTTCTATCCCGGAGGGTCAACATCGGGTCAGCACGAAGCCCAGATGCTGGAGACACCCAGGGGATAGGTCTGCAGAAGGTTTACTGGAGGAGAGGGCATTTTGACCAGGATTTTGAAGGGTGAGCAGGAGCCTGCCAAATCAGGCTCAGTTGTCCCAAAGTGTTTTTTTTTTTTCCCTGGCACCGGGCACTGAACTCACAACCTCGCACCTGTCAGACAGGCGCTTAAGCCACTGAGCCAAACTCCCGGCCCTGCTTTTTTGAGGCAGGGTCGCACTATGTAGCTCAGGTCGGCCTTGCACTCGCATTGTAGCCCAAGCCGGCCTCGAACTCACAACGCTCCTCCTACCTCAGCCTCCCGAGTGCTGGGGTTAAAGGCGTGCACCACCACGCACGCCCAGCCTGTCCCAAAGTTTTGATGCTGGTTTTAGAGTTCTCCTTTTGCCTCTGAGACTTTCCAGCAGGGGAAAGAGACAGACAAACCTCAATTCACTACTTCCTCTTGAGGACCCAGCATGGGGCCCCTGGGGGATATTTGGTCAATGAGGGCGACAAAGCCAGCCTCAGCCCCAGCCCAGGGTTAGAGACCTCAGGTTTGGGAAGCCCCTGATACGGGTTAGGCAGGGCCTGTGAACAGCCCTTTGAAGTAAGTTCTCATCCCATTTTTTGAGGCAGGGTCTGGCTGTGTATTTCAGGCTGACCTTGGTCTGTCTGGGGTGATCCTCCTGCCTCAGCCTTGTGACCGCTAGGATTACAGGTGTGCACCACCACACCAGGCTGGGCTGGGGAAGCAGGCTGACAGGGAGAGCAGGGCCCCCGGGGCTCCCTGGAGAGCAGGGTGGTCCGGTCCCCCGCAGTCTGGCGGCCGGGCTGGGACGTGGGCCTCAGTGGCCGGCCGGGTGGGGAGGGCCCTGGAAGCACGCATTGCTCTGGGCCAGGCCGCGTGCGTTTGCCAGCAGGAGCGGCCGCGGGGCTGAGGAATGTCCGAGCTCGCTTGGCCCCTGGAACCTGCTGCCTGGCTTGGCGGCCAGCCCTGGGCGGTGCCGCTGTGCCCACAGCCAGGCGGCGGGTGACCAGTCCCCAGGGTCCCTGCTATTCAGGCCTCTGGACGGCTTGCATGCCTGGTGACGGGGAGCTCACCCCTTTACGGCGACCCCCCGACCCCCTGGGAAGTCCTAGCTGCCGGGCCACATAGGTGCGGCCTCTCCCCAGGGTCCGGCCCGACACTCGGCCTCCAGGTGGCCCCCCGGGCTCGGCTTGGCTCCCGAGGGCCCGAGGGTGTTACCCCGAGGTGAGAAGGTGCACGCGGGAGGCACCCACTGAACCACACGCATTTCCCTTGCTTCTGCTTGTTGGCCTCGTCGGGTCCGTGATGGTCCCATTTTACAGACAGGGAAACTGAGGCGCGGGTGCCCTCTCTCACTGGAGGCTGCAGGGGCTGATTCTGGAAATAGCGGGTCCCTGCCGGTGCGGCGGGGCACAGGGCCCTGCGGGCGGCTTTGGCGGGGTGCGGCCCCTGGTGGCCACAGGGCGCGTTGCAGGTCCCCGGCTCAAAGAGGCCCCAGGGCAAACCATGGCTGCCTCCCCAGCTGCCTCCACTCCAGCCTCAGTTTACCCAGCTGAGGACGAAGGTCTGGGGAGCCCAAGGCCAGCACGCAGTGGGCGCCCAGTAACTGTGATTCCTGCTCGGGAGTGGGCTGGGCAGGGGCAGGGATCTGAGCCGCACGCCCCCTCCCTCGGCTCAGCGCCGGTGTCCTCCCCGCGGCTGGGGTCCCCCAGGGTTCCCCAGGGCTCCGAACACCCCTGGAGTCTTCGTGGGGCAGGGATGTTTACTGGGGTCTGCAGAGCAACAGAGCACAGAAGAAATGAAAAGGAGAAGCATTTACTAGGGATCAGGCCTGGGGCTTTTAACTTCCACCTTGAGACTTGTGGGCGGTCTTGAGACTGTATATGGGGGACCTTGTAACTGCCACTGCCCCTATCTTGGGGCTGGATATACCTCTGAGAACTGCATCAGGGGTATCTCTACATCGTCCCGAGCGTGGGTCAGACAGAGGATCTGGAAATTTTTACTAGGGCTCGGGCATAGTTTCGAAATTCCCACATGGCAGGGCCTCAAAACTCCCATTTCAAGAGCCGGGTGCACGCCTGTAATCCTAGCACTTGGGAGCCTGTGGCAGGAGGATCATTGTGAGTTCGAGACCAGCCTGAGCTACAAAGTGAGCTCAAGGCCAGCCTGAACTGCTGCATAGTGAGACCCTGTCTCAAAAAGACAAAAACAAAACAAAACAAAACAAAAAACCAAAAAAAAAAAAAAAAACCCACCACAAAAAACCCATCCCATTTCAAGGCTTGCTGCGGGCCCAAGAGGGTGGATGGTTGGGGCCGCAGAGGGTTAGACAGGAGTCCAAAAGCGTCCTGGAGCCCACTCCACCGACACGGCGCCTGGGAGTCCGGGACCAGGGACAGCAGCCACCTCCGCCCTCTCACGGCAGAGCCCCATATCTGTCCCTCTACCGGGTCCCGGATGACCCCCCTCCAGGAGTCTAGAAGTGGGCAGGGTGAGAAGGGGCGGGCGGGACCCAGGGGCGGGGTCAAAGGAGCCATGGGCGGGGTCAGATGAGGGGCGGAACCGACGAATATGGAAACAGGACTGAGGGGTGGGATAAGGTGATGGGCGGGGCAAAGAGAAGGGCGGGGCCAATGGACCTTGGGGGTTCGCGCGGAGCCGGACAGTGGGTGAGGTCAGGCCATGGATCCGGTCAGGCGAGGGGCGGAGCCAGATAATGGGCGTGGCCTGGCTGGGCGGGGTCTGGAATGGGCGGAACCAGGTGAGGGGCGGGGTCATGTGGTAGGCGTAGCCACTCTGGGCGGAGTCTGAGATAGGCGGGGCAAGAGGGCGGGGTCTGAAACGGGCGGGATAAGGCGAGGGCAGGGGCGGAGCCATCAATGGGGGCGGGGCCGCGAGGGGCGGGGCCAGGTGGTGCGGAACCGCTCCCCGGGAAGTTCCCGTCTCAGGACGGGTGGGGGAGGCTGGACTTTTCGCCAGCGGCCCGGAGGGGCCACAGCTCGCCGCACCCCTGGACCTCCTCCGGACGCTGCTTTGGTTCGGGAAACCCCACTGACCGAGCAGGTGTAGGACTGAGTCCCGAAGCCCTCGCAGCCAGCGAAAAGGCCCTGTGGCAGGAGCGTGCTGCTAGGGCGCAGCCAGGGGCCGCGGGTGGGGCCGGCCACGGAGGAGCCGGCCTGCGTCTCCACGCCGCCCCCGCGGCGCCCCCTGGTGGCCGGCAAAGCCGGACGCCTCGACCACTGCTGGGAGCGCCAGCGATGGACGTGGTCCCCAGGGCTCGGCCGCACTTACTGTGTGACCGCCCCAAGCCCGGCGGGCAGGCGGCGCTGTTGTCCCCAGCGCACAGAGGGGAAACTGAGGCTCAGACGTGGGACGAGAGACCGGCTCGAACCTAGGAGCTTGTGTCGGGCTCCTGCCGGCTGTCCGTACGACCCCATCGCGTTCCTGCGAGTTGCGGAGCCCCTGAGGGCCGGAGCCTGGAACTCCGGGAGCCCTGGGGGGCCCGGGCAGGGTGTGTGCTGGGCAGGAGAACTGCACCCCAGGATCCCCTCGTTCCTTGGTCTCCCCAGTTCTTCAGTTGGAGGAGACACGTGAGAATGGTGCCGCGCCCTCCTCAGATTCTCCCTTGCTGGGGTTTTGGTGACTGGTGTGGGAATCCACGCCACGACCTGGCAGTTTCTATTTTATTTTATTTTATTTTTTAGGTACCAGGGATCGAACTCACAACGTTGCGCCTGCCAGGCAGGCGCTTAAGCCACTGAGCTAAACCCCCGGCCCTATTTTTTGAGACAGGGTCTCACTATTCAGTTCAGACCGGCCTTGAGCTCACTTTGTAGCTCAAGCCGGTCTCGAACTCACAATGATCCTCCTGCCTCAGCCTCCTGAGTGCTGAGATTAAAGGCGTGTGCCACCACACCCGGTAGTCTATTTTTTATTTATATGAATTTGGTCCTGGGGATGGAACCCAGGGCCTCAGTACTGAGCTACATCCTCAGCCTATTTTATTTACTTATTTTTTTGGTCAGGGTCTTGCTAAACAATTACATTGGGGAAAACTTGAACTAAAGATCCTCTTGCCCTCAGCCTCCCAGAGTGCTGGGATTATTACACCGGGTCCAGCTCCAATGTCCCCATTTAAAATGCACGTCTCCCAGCTCCTGAACTTTTTTTTTTTTAAACAGGGTCTCACTGTGTAGCCCAGGTTGGCCTTGAACTCATAGCAATCCTCTTGCCTCAGCCTCCTACGTGCTGGTATAACAGCTATGGGCCATCATGCCTGGCCCAGGGCCTGAATTTACACTTGGATGTGCATTTTGAGGTGGAAAGGTATCCATCCCCTGCTTTCCAGTTTCTTGCTAGTCCAAAATTGTAGAGAGCGGTGAAGCCTCACAGCTGCCGCCCCGCCTCTCTGGCCTGTGGGCGTCCGGTGCGTCAGCCTACATTTCCCATGATCCTCCCCTGTCCCGCCGGGAAGTGACGATGGCCTGTCCACGCCCCCATACGATGACAGCTTCCACTCCCGTTTCTATATAAACCTTGAACATTTCTGAATAAACGAAGACTTGATCAGATACTCGTCTTCCTTTCTCTCTCCCCAGCCTTGCCCTCCCCCATCTCCATGCCCTCTCCTCGAGACCCCCGTTTCTTTTAGGACCTGCAGGCAGGTTCAAGTCAAAATAAGGATGACAGGTATGGTGGCGCATGTCTGTTATTCCAGCACTTGGGAGGCTGAGGCAGGAGGATCACTGAGAGTTCGAGACCCAGCTGGGCTACATAGTGAGTTCAAGGCCAGCATGGACTGCATAGGGAGACCCTGTAAGCTCCCCAGGAAGACCCTGGCGGCCCCGTCACCGTGGTCTGGCAGCACGGGGGACGCAGCTGACCCCGCCCACGTATGTGCCCGACATGGCTCCCCGCCCACTGCTCCTTTGAGGCCCGAGGCTCCCCGGCTCCCCGTGTTTGTCCTCCCCGGTGCCACACTGGCCTCATTAGACATTTGTCACCGTCCCTCACCACTGGCTCACAGCCAGGGCAGCTCCCTTGGGGGATCCTCAGCTCCTCCAGCGCAGTCACCTGGCAGCCAGGAAGCCGTGGGGACCAGAGCAGTGCATGAGACAAGGACGCACCTCGGAGTCGTTCGATTTATTTCTTAACCTACATAATCAATTTAATTGAAACCTTTTTTTGGGGAGGGAGGGGGCGCAGAGCCTCGCTATGCAGAACAGGCTGGTTTGAACTCACTATGTAGCCAGGCTGGTCTGAAACCCATAGTGACCCCCCTGCCTCAGCCTCCCGAGTTCAGGGATTACAAGTATGTGCCAGAATGTCTGACAACAATCTTCTAAAAAATTGTTTTTGGTGGCACTGGGTTCTGAACCCAGGACCTTCACCCTGAGTGACACCACCAGCCCTTTTATTTTGAGACAAGCCGTTTTCCAGGCTGGACCAAACTTTCAACCCTCCTGCCTCAGCCTCCTGTGTACTGGGATTACAGGCCTGTACCACCAGCTCAGGTGCTGGCAACAGTCCTTCTTATCCAAAGAAACGCTCCTGCTTCTGCTGTGTGGGCAGTGGCCGGAGGTGTGGCGGCTCAGGCCTAGCTGGAGTCATGCAGGGTGTGGTCTTCAGGGGCCCGGCCGGGTCCCGAGGTGACTGCGTCCTGTCTGTCCCTTGCCCGTGCACTTGAGATTTCCAGGCTGGCCGATTTGGGCCTTGCCATGCTAAGCAAACTGTCCCGACACCCGCAGTCAGGGCGTGCGTGCCGAGCGGTGACAAACGCGACCTCAGGAGACCTGCGTGTGCTGAGCCTGTGTCTGGGCCGCACCTCTGGAGGTCAGGCTCTGCCAGAAGGACAGGTTTCCTGGGGACAGCAGCAGGCCGGAGGCTCCGCCCTCTCAGGCTGGGCAATCCAGGGGCGCTTGGCTTACTAAGTTGTGCAGGCCCCACCTGACACCTTCACCATCCCCGAAAGGAATCTGTCCTCACCACCAGTCACCTCCCGTTTCCCCTGTCCCCAGCCCCGGCAGCCACTGATCGCACTTGCTGGACTAGGTTCTAGTGGTGCAAATGTAATCAGCTCTGGCCAGGTGTGGGGACACATGTCAGTAACCCCAGCACTCGGGAGGCTGAGGCAGGAGGGTCTCCTTGAGTTTGAGGCCAGCCTAGGTTACATAGAGAGCCTCAAAAACAAAACAAAACAAAACAAAAACAAAAACAAAAACAAAACAATGAAACTACCCTGCAGGCCTACCCCGGCTGGGGAGGGAGCCCTGGAGGTTGCTTTAGTTGCCAGCAGCCGCAAGGCTCTGCTAGCAGGGACAGGCAGGAAGCTGTGGGGTGCGCTGACCCAGTGAGTCGTTAGCAGCCTCTCGGAAGGGGCTCCCAGCCTCCCACATCCTCCTTCCTCGGAGACACAGTGACCCCCAGAACTGATTTTTTTTTTTTTGGAGATTGGGTCTCACTGTGCAGCTCGCTGCCCTTAAACTCACTTTGTAACCCAGGCTGCCTCGAACTCGGGGTGATCCTCCTGCCTCAGCCTCCCGAGCGCTGGGATGACAGGCGTGAGTCACCCGCCCAGACCCCAGACCTGCAGTGGAGTTCGGGAAGGGAGCGGGCTCAGCGCTGCCCCGCCCCGGCGCGCAGGATGCCGCGGTGTCCCGCGGTCGGGCTCCTCCCTCCCGCGCAGGCCAGGCCCACCCGCCCGACCTGTGGGCGGAGCCTGCTCCCCGCCGGGGCCCAGCTGAGTGAATTCGAGTCGCGCCCTGTCTCCGCCCCGAACACTACTGTGACCAATAGCTGTAAATCCAGCCTGGCCTCGCTCTGCCACGCGCCCAGCCCCGGGGTTCAGCGAAGCGCCTGTGGCCGCTATGGAGTCCCTCCAGCTAAATCAAAGTTCTCAGCCGAGCCCACGTGGTGGCGCACGCCTGTCATCCCAGCACCCGGGAGGCTGAGGCAGAAGGATCAATGCGAGTTCGAGGCCAGCCTGAGCTTCCCAGCAGGACCCTGTCTCAAAAACAAAGCAAAACAAAACAAGGGGCTGGCAGGTGTGAGGGGCGTGGGGTCCGCTCCGAGGGACCCAGGGCGCTGAAGTGTCCGGGCTTCGCGGGGGGCACCGCGGCCGCAAGCGGGTTCAAGGCTGGAGGACATCAGAGCCCGCGGAGCACCGAGCAGCCACGCCCGCGCTGAGGGCTTCCTGCTTCCGCCCCGCGGCTCCCGGGTGGGACCGGGGTCATCAGAGCCACGGCTTCCGGAGCAGACAGGAGGCCACCGCGGGCAGGCACTGTTAAAACAGCAAAGCACAGCCGGGCGTGGTGGCGCACGCCTTTAATCCCAGCACTTGGGAGGCTGAGGCAGGAGGATCGCAGAAGTTCAAGGCCGATTTGGAGGCCTTGGGACAGGCAGGAAGCTGTGGGGTGCGCTGACCTAGTGAGTTGTTAGCAGGCTCTCCAAAGGGGCTCCCAGCCTCCCACATACTCCTTCCTCGGAGACACAGTGACCCCCAGGATTGCTCTTGGGTTTTTTTTTTTTTTGAGACAGGGTCTCACTGTGCAGCTCGCTCTGCCCTTAAACTCACTTTGTAGCCCAGGCTGCCTCAAACTCGGGGTGATCCTCCTGCCTCAGCCTCGAGAGCCCTGGAATGACAGGCATGAGTCACTCCCGGGGACTCTGTTTTGGAAAAGAAAAACCAAAAGTAAGATAATAAATGTGTGTGTTGGTATTTTTCTGCAGTCCAGGGACGGAACCCAGGGCCTCAGGCACACTAGGCAAGCGGCTGCCAGCCGGCCCCACCCAGCCCGCCTCTGGCCCGGAGTCCTGCCGCGGCTCCAGCAGGCGCCTGCGGGATTTGCAGGCGTCGCCGCCCACTGTGAGCGCCGCCTGTTTACCCCCTGGATCCAGTCTAGTGGAGCACAAAGGGTTTTCACCGCGGTGAGATCAGGTTTGTCAGCTTGTTCTTTGCTGCTCGGGCTGTCGCTTCTAGGAAACCCTTGCCTGACTGGAGGACGTGGGGCCACAGTTCCCCGCTCAGCCCCCCAGGGGCCTCGGGCTTAGCTCTGGCGCCGAGGCCTTTCATCTGGAATTGAGTTTTTTCTTTTTCTTGGTGCCGGGAGGCAACCAGGTCCTTAAACACGCAGCCAGCGCTGACCACCGAGCCACATCCCAGGCTGGTGTTTCAGTTAATTTTTATTCTTAGATGCATCGAATGACTACTCTTTCTTCTTCCTGAGTGTCTGCAGGGCACAGCGCGTACGGCCGCCGTGGACAGATCGCATCTGGACGGTTTATGTCCCCTGCCCTCCGCTCCAGGTTCCTCCCCCGTCGTGGTCCCTCCCCATTTGCAAAAGTTCCATTTCCGTTTTTATTTCCTTTTTCCCCACCGTGCTACGCCCTCTCCATCTCTTGACCCTCTAACCATTTGAAAACCGTCTCCCTACTTCCTGTTACCTATCTTTTATTTTGCTCCTTCTTTATATTTTGGGTTCTCATATAAGGGAAGCCTTGCAATATTTAAGCTTGTGTGTCTAATTTATTTCACTTGATATTAGAGTTTCATGATGCATCCATCTACCTATAATGTCTCAAGCTTATCCTTCTTTATGGCAGAGTAGTATTCCACTGCCTCTAAATAATACTGCATGGTTAACTTTTATATGTGGAGGGGGCCAGGACTACCCCCTCATTCTATGGCCGTGTGCATATCTACTTGTCCCAGTGTCAATCACTGAAGAGACCACCATTTCCCCCCTGAACGTCTCAGTTCACGTATCAAAAACCGCATGGCCATAGATACTGATTTTTGTATTTTCAGTTCTATCCCATTGATCTGTATGCCCACCCATTAGTGAAATGCATTTTGTGGACTGCTTTGCTTGTTTATTTCTGAGACAAGGTGTGCCTAGGTTGCTCAGGCCGGCCAAGAGTCTCTCCTGTCTCAGCCTCCTGACTACAGTTGTGCAACATGGAGCCCAGGAGAAATGCATGTTAAAAAGATCTCCGCGTTAATCCCAGCACTGGGGGGGCTGAGGTAGGAGGAGCGTTGTGCGTTTGAGGCCGGCTTGGGCTACACAGTGCGACCCTGCCTCAAAAAAAATAGGGCTGGGAGTTTGGCTTAGTGACTTAAGCACCTGACTGACTGGCAGGCGTGAGGCTGTGAGTTTGATCCCCGGTGCCGGAAAAAAAAAAAAAAAAAAAAAAAAAAGATCTCCGAGACTGCTCTTCGGGGAATGAACTTGAGGAATCCAGGTGGAAGCTGCCGTGGCCTCCACAGGACTGCAGTGCTACTGGCCGTGGGTTATGGAAGGAAACCTAGAAAAGGGTCCATGTCTGTCTGATTTTTCGAGGGGAGTTGACAGGATCTCCCGTTACCTGCTGCGGGGTTTCAGGACTCAAGGATCTCAAGGATCCCAGCAGCGCTTAGGTCCGCAGAGCTGGCTGGGCGGATGGCAGACCTGAGGCCGGGTGGGGCCACGGCTGAGGAGGCGTGGGAAGAGCTGGCAAGAAAAGCTGCATTGTGATCAGGTTACACCGAAATGTTTCACACTCCCCAAGAGGAGGTGCCACACAGGCAGCGGGGTTTGGGGATCTGGACTCCAGACCGGAGATTCCCAGCTACTTGGAAGGCTGAGGCAGGAGGATTGTGAGTTTGAGCCCAGCTTGGGCAACTTAAGTAAGACTTTGTTTTGAGGTCTGGAGCTCAGTAGTTCACCCCCTCCCCCTTCAGTCTCCAGAACGAAACAAAGAGAGGGTCTTGGGGCGAAGTTCCAGACACAGGGACTTGTCAGGCAAGGCGACTGGCAGCCCCTGCAAGGAGCCACGAAGTGGTTCCAGGAGAGAAATGTGCGAAGAGCACAGCCGGGCAAGGCGAGGGGCTGGGGCAGGGAGACACGGAACAGGAAGTAAAAGCAGACACCGAAACCCTTCTGTGCCTTGTTTCAGACGGAGGAGAGCAAGAAAGTGCAGGTGCATTAGTCATGGTTTTGTTTTTTTTTTTCTGGTTTGTTTTCTGAAGCAGGGTGTCACTATGTAACCCAGGCTGGCCTCAGGCTCCCGGTGAGCCTGTTGCCTCAGCCTCCCAAGTGCTGGGATCACAGGTATGTGCCACCATGCCTGGCACCAGAATAGTGCCTTCTAAATGGGATGAAAAGTCTGTGAAAAGGTCATCACAGTGTCCTTATTTCCCAATCTCTCTGCTGACTGGACCAACCAAAATGACTACATTTCTTACACACACCACAGCCGGTCATCTCACTCCTGATCAGAAATGCTCCTCAAAAACCCTAGCCCCGCCCCCTTGTCCCTGGGGTGTGGGGAAGTCCTGTTCCTCGCTCAAGGCCCAAGGTGCCCCTAGGGGGCCGCCTCCCCTAAGAGGTGCCTGGTGGGACCTGGGTGCTGGAGCAGGGTCTTCACGCTTCACGGTGCCACATGGCCAGCACCCTTCTGCACACCCTGGCCAGACACAGGCGGACTGCGCGAAATCCAGGCAGAGGCACAGCTACAGATGTCAGCCTGGCAGAAGGGAGCAGTGTGGTGGTGCACCCCTGTCACCCCAGCACTCTGGAGGCTGAGGCAGGAGGATCACTGCGAGTGTGAGGCCAACATAGTGAGATCCTGTCTCAAAAATAAAAGCACACACATACAGGGCTGTTTTCTTTAAACACATTTTTTTTTCTTTGCAGCACCGGGGATCGAACTCACTCACAACCTTGCGCCTGCCAGACAGGCGCTTAAGCCACTGAGCCAAACTCCCGGACCTAGTTTTCTGAGGCAGGGTCGCACTGTGTAGCTCAGGCTCGCCTTGTGCTCGCGTTGTAGCCCAAGCCGGCCTCGAACTCACAACGCTCGTCCTACCTCAGCCTCCCGAGTGCTGGGATTAAAGGCGTGCGCCACCACGCCCGGCTCTTAAACACATTTTTGAGAGAACCTAACCTAACCTGAAGTTTGAAACGAAATTTCTTTCTCGGTGGCCCGCTGAGCTCAGCTGTCTCCAAGGCCATGAAGGGGCGGCAGGTACCGTGAGCGCGGCCGGGGTGAGAGGCGTGCCAAGGCCTGGTCCCGGGCTGCCGTCTGCTCTCCCTCCGGCGTCTGCTCGGCCGGCTCGGCCGGGGAGGGAGCCACCGGCGCCGGTGCCGTGGTACCCGGAGCATCGTAGCCAGGACCCCTTCCCTCCGTGGATGCCAACATCCCGGCATGCTCCGTGCCCTACCGTAAAATGGTGCAACATTTGTGGATTATTTCCGAGATAGGGTCTCCCTCTGCAGGCTGGCCTCGAACGCGTGGCGATGACGGGCCACAATCCTGAAAGCAGAGGCCAGGTAGCGCCTAGTTTATTGCGCTGAACCGAATAAGTGTCTAATTTTCAAATTCATGGCACAAAACACAGAGAACGGCTCTCCGTCCCGGGATGAGAGCTGAAACGCAGCCCTACCCAGCCAAGACCCGGGTTTCTTATCGCCCGCGCAGGCGCCGTAGCCTCTCACTGCTGCCTGTGTGCCCACCCACTCTGCAGCGGCCAGCCAATCGTCTTTATGCTCCGTCCATGGACACGCCCCCATGGTAGCTCAGAGCCAATCAACGCCAGGTACCGCCCCTGAGACACGCCCCCATACAGATCTGCCCTCAAAGGCCCCCCAGACTGTTTGGGGGTTTCCAAGGCAACGACGCCACCCATCTTCACCCTCCTCCTGCGGGAGAGCGCTCGCTGGAACCCGGCCCGGCCTGAGTCCCTCCAATGCTCCCCCAGCCCGCGGTCTCCCTTGGTCCCCTACTGCTCCCTCAGCCTCGTTAGGCGGGTGTCACTAGGACTCCCCCGGCCCAGGGCACAGCTGTTTTTGATGGCAGCGAGGGGGCGGCACCGAACGCTTCTCCACTGCAGAAATAGTGTGCACCGCTGCAGGGGGGATTCAGATGCCCCGGCCTATTCATCTGTTCTCCCGGTCCGCTGCGTTCCGGGCCTAGACGATGCCAGGATCAGGCGAGCGTGGTGGCACATGGCTGTGATCTCACCATGCAGGAGGCTGAGGCAGGAGGATCCCTGGGACTTCAAGATCAGCCTGAATTACGTAACTAGATCTTGGGCTGGGAATTTAGCTTAGTGGATCAAGCGCTTGCCTGGTAAACATGAGATCGTGAGTTTGATCCCCGGTGCCAGAACAAAACAAACCAAAAACAATAACCAGATTTTGTCAGAAAAAGAGGGGCGGGCTGGGAAACGTAGCTCAGTGGGAAGGCCTAGATTCAATCCTCGATTTTTGCCAAAAAGAAGCCAGCAAGCACGTGGACCTCGAGTGACTAAAGGGTGTTGGTTGATTGCCCTGAAGTGCACCCTGACTCAGAGCGATTGGTCTGTGGCCTTCAGAACAAGTGGGCAGGCATCAAACTGTGTCTGGGTCACCGGGGAGTGGAGGGACTCCACAGGGGACAGCAGGGACTGGAAACGAGCGGCGCTGGCTCTGCTCGAGAACGACAGGGAGGCCTTTAATCCCAGCACTCGGGAGGCTGAGGCAGGAGGATCCTTGTGAGTTCAAGAGCAGCCTGGGCTACCAAGTGACTTCAAGGCCAGCCTGAACTGCATAGTGAGACCCTGTCTCAAAACATTGGGCCAGGGATTTAGCTCAGTGGCCTCAGTGCCTGCCTGGCAGGTGCAAGGTTGTGAGTTTGATTCCCGGTACCAAAAACCCCCCAAAAAACAAAACAAGAAAAGCGATAGGGAAAGCTTGCAGAAGCAGACACGTGGCCTCTAGCCGCAGCGGCAGGAAGTCACAGAACAGGTGCTGGCTGCCTGGTCACGGTCCCAGCCCCACGTTGGGGCTGCTGGGTAGTAGCTTTCAGAGAACTTGCTGGGGGCCCACTGAAGGCTTCAGGTATCAGCAGAGACAAAACTGGATGCCACCTGGCAGAGGAGGAAAACCAGACAGAAGCGTGGATGGGGCAAGATCCCAAAGGAGGAGCCAGGAGGCTGAGACAGGAGGACTGCCATGTGTGAAGAGGCCAGCCTGGACTGCATAGTGAGATCCTGTCTCAAAAATACAAACAAGCCAGGAGTGGTGGCGCACGCCTTTAATCCCAGCACTCGGGAGGCTGAAGCAGGATCCTTGTGAGTTCGAGACCAGCCTGGGCTACAAAGTGAGTTTGAGGCCAGCTTGAACTGAATAGTGAATCCCTGTCTCAAAAAATAGGGCTGGGGATTTAGCTCAGTGGCCTAAGTGCCTGCCTGGCAGGTGTGAGGTTGTGAGTTTGATCCCTGGTACCAAAAACAAAACAAAACAATAAACAAAACAAAAAGATCTCAAAGGAAAACCTGGAGGGGCTGATGTCAGTGTGCTCAGAGCAGAGGGGGCACACAAAGGTGACTTTTTTTTCTGGTGGCACCGGGGATCGAACTCACAGCCTCGCGCCTGCCAGACAGGTGCTTAAGCTGCTGAGCCAAACTCCCAGCCCACAAAGGCGACTTTTGGAGCCCACAGGACTTGGTTGGCTGCCGAAGTACCCAGGGTGCTCTATTAACCCCCTGGGCCACGGAGGCCTGTGTCCCGGGATGTGTCTGGAAGGGCGAGGGCGTTACCCCTGGAGACGCAGGCCCTAGGCCGCAGGTCAGATCTGTGCTGATTCTCAGCAAGTGCACCTGAAGCAAAGACACAGCCCCGCTCCTCAGGGGAGTCCCTGGCCCACACCTCGAGGGGGTGCACCAGGGGCCTGGCCCGCCCGAGGCTCTGGGGGTTGTGGGCGAGCAGAGAGAAGTGTGCGACTCACTGCGGGCTCCCGGGAATTTTTGTGTCCAGGCTGTGCAGCCAGGGCAGCTCTCACCTCTCTGAGCGACGCCCCTCTTAGGAAAAGCGGAATACGTGAGCCACAAGAGGGGGCGGGGGGTGCTAGGTGCTCAGCGGCATGCCGGGCACATCAGCGGGGCTCGGGAAACAGCTCTCGAATCCTGCGCCCTGCTACCTGTGCTGCCCCAGGCGTAACTAAGTTGATGCGGGTGGTGGGGTGGGTGGTGACACAGAGACAGCCAGACACAGGACCTGTAACAATCTGGACTCAGCTGGGCGTGGCGCCGTACGCCTGTCATCCCTGCATGTGGGAGGCTGAGGCAGGAGGTTAGCCTGGGCAGTATGGCAAGACATTGTCTCAAAGAACCAAACAAGGACAATGTGTCCTCAGAAGAAAGGACACACAGGAGCCAGAGGGAGTCAGGCTGGGGTTCACGCTAGGTTCCAAAAGGGGGAGACCTCAGAGGAGGGGAAAGAGACGCTGCGACAGTGACAGCCAGGCCAGCACTCGGGAGGCTGAGGTAGGCGGAGCGTTGTGAGTTCCAGGCCGGCTTGGGCTACAACACGAGTGCAAGATCAGCCTGGGCTACACAGTGCGACCCTGCCTCAAAAAACCAGGGCTGGGAGTTTGGCTCAGTGGCTTAAGTGCCTGTCTGGTAGGCGCGAGGTTGTGAGTTCGATCCCCGGTGCTGCAAAAAAAACCAAAAACAAAACAAAACAAAAACAGAGGCCCCGCTGAAGGCTTCCTGCTGTGCGGGCAGAGAAGTCCGAGCTGGTGGCAAACACAGGCTCTGGAGACTCAGAGTGGAAACGTTTACTTCCGGTATGGCGCCTTCCCCGGGGATCCCAGGCCACCCTGCGGGCTGTAAGGACCCCCAGGCTCCCCCAGCTCACGTTCAGCACCCTGCCACGTGTCTGCTAGGGCGTCAGTCTCAGGGACACAGAGGTCCCACGGGCCACCCCGTCTTCTGTCACGGAGGGCAGGTGGACCGGGAGCGCCCGAATCCATCTCTTTCTCTCTCTCTTTTTTTTTTGTTTTTTGAGACAGGGTCTCCCTGTGTAGCCCAGGCTGGCCTTGAAATCACCGCGATCCTCCTGCCTCAGCCTCCCGAGTGCCGGGGTCAGAGATGTGCGCCACCACGCCCGGCCAGTGCTCACCTTTCCTACCCTTAGCAGCCATGGTCCCACGTGAGGAACCGGTACCGGGATGTACCGTAAAAACATGAACATCCTTTAAAAGAGCCTAAAACCTGAGATGAACAAGAAAAGAGCCTGACTCCTGCACCCTGCCCCACTCTCCCGGGCGCTGCCGATCGCCAGAGTCACGGAGCCCGGGCCGGCTGTGTGTGCCCGGGGAGGCCGCGGCCAGCCAGATGCGGTCCACCTTCCCCATCGTCCCGGCCGGGCCGAGCAGGCTGGCCCGCCGGGGTGGCCGGCGGCTACAGGGTGGAGTCCATGAGCGCGTGGCCGTTCTCGGGAAGCTCGAGGCGCGTGCTGGCCCCGGTGCGGGTGGAGGCCCGGGCCCGGGCGGACTCCCGGGCCGAGCGGCGCAGACACAGGCAGCAGAGCAGGCGGCGGAAGGTGCGGCGCATCTCGGCGTCCCGGCAGGAGTACACGGCGGCGTTGACCAGCGAGTTGGACTCGGCCAACAGCAGGAAGTACTTCTCCACGGCCAGCACGTTGCAGGACTTGCAGTCCAGGCCGTCCAGCAGCAGCACCACCTGGCCCGGCGTCCAGCAGACCACGAAGGCCCCTGGGGAGGGAGGCTGTGATGAGCGGGGGCCAGGAGGCCGGGGTGGGCCCGGAGCCCGGCAGAGGGCAGCGGCTGCCACCCCCGCGGCCCCCAGCGAGGCAGGCAGAACCCTAAGGGACAGAGCTCTCTAACTGCCCCGGGCGGCAGGGCCCCGCTGCTTCTCTATGGAGATTTGTTCAGCAGGGAAAATGCGGACGCTGTGGGAGGCAGGGGACCTGGGGGAAGGGCTCACTAGCGCCGGCCCCTCCCTGCTCTGGGGCAGCAGGGTGTATCCTCAACCAGGTCCTTCTACATCAGCGTAGCCAGGGACACCACAGTCCTCCCCGCCAGAAACTCTCAGGAGCCAGTGCACGCCTGTAATCTCAGCTCACAGGGAGGCTGAGGCAGGAGGAGCACAAGTTTGAGGCCAGCGTGAGCAACTTAGTGAGACCCTGTGTCGAATTAAAAAAAAAAATGCTGGGCATGGTTGCACACACTGGTAATTCCAACTACCTAGGAGGCTGAGACAGGAGAATTGCAAATTTGAGGTCAACATGAGCAATTTAGTGCAATCCTGTCTCAAAATGGAAAAACTAAGCTGGGCGTGGTGGCGCAAGCCTTTAATCCCAGCACTGGGGGGTGCGGGGGAGAGGGGCTGACCTAGGAGGACCATTGTGAGTTCTTGGGCTACAACGTGAGCACAAGGCCAGCCTGAGCTACATAGTGCGATCCTGTCTCAAAAAACTAGGGCTGGAGCTGGGCATGGTGGCGCACGCCTTTAATCCCAGCACTCGGGAGGCTGAGGTAGGAGGAGCGTTGTGAGTTCGAGGCCAGCTTGGGCTACAACGCAAGCGCAAGACCGGCCTGAGCTACACAGTATGACCCTGCCTCAAAAAAACTAGGGCTGAGAGTTCGGCTCAGTGGCTTAAGCACCTGCCCTGGCAGGTGGGAGGTTGTGAGTTCGATCCCTGGTGCCGCAAAAACAAAAACACAAAACCAAAAAACAAAAAAACTAGGGCTGGGAGTTCGGCTCAGTGGCAGGCGCAAGCTTGTAGTTCGATCCCTGGTGCTGCAAGGAAAAAAAAAAAATCAATGGAAAAACTGTGTCTGTAATCTCAGCACTCTGGGAGGCTGAGGCAGGAGAATTGCAAGTTCAAGCCTAGCCTGGCCTACTTAGACAGATTCTGTCTCAAAGAAAATAAGAAGAGAGCGGTGGTACATGTGTAATCGCAGCACTCTGGAGACCGACACAGGAGGTATTCCATGAGTTTGAGGTTAGCTTGGGTTACATAGTGAGTTCAAGACTACCCTAGACTACATAGCAAGGCCTTGTGTCGAAAAACAACAATAAAAAAACCAAAACCAAAGCCGAAAATAGTCACATGTGGTGGCATACACCCGTCATAGTCGAGTGTTTGGGAGGCTGAGGCAGGAGGACTGTCCTGAGTTCAAGGCCAACTGGGACTACACAGTGCACTCAAGGCCAGCCTGCACTACAGAGTGACACCTTGGCTCAAGATAAATAAATGAATA
This sequence comes from Dasyprocta punctata, assembly GCA_004363535.1. Taxonomy (NCBI): domain Eukaryota; kingdom Metazoa; phylum Chordata; class Mammalia; order Rodentia; family Dasyproctidae; genus Dasyprocta; species Dasyprocta punctata. The sequence continues at coordinate 42,142 of RJWM01008960.1, forward strand.
AAAGTAAATACATAAAAAAATAAAAAGGACTGGTGATACAGCTCAGTGCCAGTCCCAGAGTTCAGTCAGTAGTAGTGCAACACACGAAATACAAAAAAGACAGGGGGAAGTCAGGTGTGGTGGGGCACACCTTTAATCCCAGCACTTGGGAAGCTGAGGCAGGAGGAGTGTTGTGAGTTCAAGACCAGCCTGGACTACAAAGTGAGTTCAAGGCCAGCCTGAACTGCATAGTGAGACCCTGTCTCAAAAAATAGGGCTGGGGATTTAGCTCAGTGGTGTAAGTGCCTGCCTGGCACGCATGAGGTTGTGAGTTTGATCTCCGGTCCCAAAAAACAAAACAAAACAGAACAGACAGGGGAAGTGGGTACTGGGACTATAACTCATGGAAAATGAAAGCTCCCCTGGGTTTAACTCTCAAGACCAAAAAAGTGAAAAAAAAAAATTTTTTTTAAAAGGTTGGGCAGGGGCGCCTGGCTGTGGTGGCACATGCCTATAATCCCAGTACTTGGGAGGCTGAGGCAGGAGGATTGTGAGTTTGAGACCAGTCTGGGCTACCAAGTGAGTTCAAGGCCAGCCTGAACTGCATAGTGAGACCCTGTCTCAAAAAGACCAAAAAAAAAAAAAACAAAAAACAAAAAACAAAAAACCCCCAAAAAACCAAAACAAAAAGACAAAATGCTGAGCCTGCAGCTCAGCTCAGCAGCAGAGCACTCCTGGGTTCACTACTGTAAAACATAACACAATGCAAAACCTCGCAGGGTTTCCTGTGGGGCGCCTGGCCCTGTCCGTGACCTTCAAGACCCGGCTGACCCCCCACCCCCTGCAGGCCACCACACAGCTCTGTTTTCTCCCTGGAGACACGGGCCTGGCCTGGCCTCGGCGTTTCCACCTCCGTCCCCCCTGCTTGGGCCGAGTCTTCTTCCCCGTGGGGAGGGTCACCCTGCCCTTTCCGCTGTGCCAGTGACCCCCGTCCTGGTCACTGTCCCCAGGGCACCCGGAGGCCCCCGTGGCCCGGCCAGGCGGGCGTCCTGCTTACCGAGGATGATGACCACGGTCTTGACCAGGCTGAGCGTGGTCTCCTGGTAGCGGGGGTGACAGCTGACATGCTCGGCCATGCGCTGCACCCGCCTCCGCACGTAGAAGAAAATGCGGGTGTAGACGGCGACCATGAGCAGGAAGACCAGCAGGCTGGTCAGGGCCCACACGGCCAGGTAGGTGCGGCTCAGCAGGGGCGCCATGCGCGAGCAGCGGTCCAGGGCGCACAGGCAGTGCCAGGAGTGGGCGGGCAGCAGCCCCAGGCCCAGGGCGGCCGCCCACACGCCCACGATGAGCAGGACCACCCGGCCGTGGGGCAGGCGGCTGTGCAGCTGCACGGCCATCACGCTGCGGTGCCGCTCCACCGCGATGGCCAGCAGGGTGGCCACCGACGCCGTCAGGCTGGTGTCCAGCAGTCCCTGCCGCAGGAACCAGCCCCGGAGCGACAGCCGGGCGGTGCGAGGGCCGGTGTGGAACATGAGGAAGAGGTAGGCCACGCCGGCGAAGAGGTCGGCCGCCGCCAGGTTGCCCAGCAGATAGTAGATGGGCTGGTGGAAGCGGCGGTTGGAGGCGATGGCCGTGATGACCAGCAGGTTAGTCAGGAGGACGAGCACGCTGACGGTCAGCCCCAGGGCCACCACCACCACATCCTTGGGGCGCCAGTGAGAGCTGAGCTCCTTGCCGCTGTTGTTGTAGAAGAAGCCGACGGTCTCGTTGTAGTGGCACTGTCCCATGGTGGCCATCTGGGGACATGGGGAGAAAGCCACAGAGGTCAGCGCAGGCGGCCCCTTGAAGGACACAGGGCGGGCGGCAGCGGGGCTGCAGGGGGACAGGAAGAGCCCGGGCTGCAGAGCCAGGCGGCTCTGAAGAAGGTGGGGACGAGGGTGACCTAGAAAAAGCCAGTTCATGGGGCGTGGGTGTGGGAAGCAGCTGTTCTTATCTGCTCAGGAGACTTTTATGAATGAGCTCTCTCAAATCAAGGGCTCCTTTTCGTGTTTAGCCTGGAGAACCCAAACAAAACGCGTCCGCAGCCCCACTTGGGCCTCCCTCACGCCCCGATCGCTGGGCACTTGCGGCTGGGGATCCGGTCCCGCGCGGAGCGGAGCGGGGCGGCCAGGTGTGCGCGCAAGCGCTCCGGGCAGGAGGGCGCCGGGCCGGGGAGCCCGAGGTGCCCGGCGGTCTCGGGGACAAAGAGGGCGGCGGGAGAAAGCGGGGATGGCGGGGCCTCCGGGCGCCCCGGCAGGGGAGGAGCCGGGAACGCGAGGGGGCGCGGCCGCTGAGGGAGTCTGCACGCTCCGCGCCGCGGCGCCCGCCTTACCTGGGCCACCTGTCAGACCGCAGGCCGGGCGGGCTCGCGGGGCTGTGCGGCGGGCCCGAGGGCCATGGCCCAGCAACAGCGGCGCGGGGCTGCGTCCGGGAGTGCAGAGCCCGCGCCCGAGGTGGGGCGGGGCCACCACGCCTCGCCCACCGTGCCCGCCCCGCCTCGGAGGAGCCAATGACCTCGCCCGCCGGAGAAGCCCCGCCCCTCGATACCCGCCCACACGAAGCTCCGCCCCCGCGGGAACGGGAGGCCCCGCCCACCGGGTTCTCTCCGCGTTCGGACACCTGAAACCCCGCCCAGTCCCCGCCCCGCCCCGCCCCCTGGGGCAGTCCCGGCGCCCCGCCGCGTCGGAGGTGTGATCGCAGGCCGCCCCAGCCCCACATTTCCTCCCGCCTCTTCCTCGGTCAGCTCCTATGCACTTCCGGCTCGGACCCGTACCCCAGTCCGGACTCGCCTCACGTGCACGCGGTTCCGGCCTTTGGGGGCTGAGTCCCCGTCGAGGCCACCCAAGGATCCCTGCCGAGACCCCGCGCCGCCCGCCCGCAGGAGCCCCGGACCCGCGCCCCCTCCCCGGGCCCCACCCCCTCCTCTCGCGCGTCCAATCGGCAGCCGAGCTGCGAGCCACCCTGGCGAGATCTGGCTGCCTCGGCCTCGTGACCCCGGCGAGAAGCTCCCACGCTCCCACGCGCAGCGCAGCACACAGCCTCATTGTGTGGCTATCTGCTCCTGGTTACATCTGTGATTGCACAGGACTTCATAGGGACACGGAGCTCCTGGCTGGGTGCCTCGGCTGCGTGTCCAGGCCCTGCCCTGCCCGCCTGCGTGCTTTCAGGGTGTCTGCGTCTGAAGGGGACCTCGATCCCCCCAGTGAGTAAAAAGGACGGGGGGCCAGTAGCTTCTTCCCTGTCACCCTGCCCCGACCACGACAGACACACAAGGTATGCAAGACAGTTTATTCAGGGGCCACCAGGATGTGAGGTCTGGGGTGCCCGCGCCCTCCTCCAGTTGGTCAGCTGGGGTCAGTGAGGGGGTGGGAGGTGGGATGGTCACTACCGACATAGCAGGAGGTACCCGTGTGTGTCCCCAAGTCAGAGACCTGGGTAGACCCCAAAGATCTTGTGACCTGTGTGGACCCTGAGTGTGGACCCCAAGTGACCTTGGACCCTGAGTGGCTCTGCTGCTTGAAACCACCAATCTGGTGGTTAAGTTACTGGGACACTGAAATTGCCCCTAAAAGTGCTTTAGGGCTCCCCCAGGCTGTGCAGTCTTTCCTTAGAGGAACTCTGAACACCCCAACATTGAACTTCCGCCTGAGGTTTGAGAGCTGCCCAGTGGGGGGCCCTGGGTCCCTCCTCTCAGTCTGGCTCCTGAGCATGGCGGGGTACTCAGAGGTGGTCCTCGGCTTCCTCAGGCTGGGGGTCCGGGCAGCAGGGGGCCCTGGGCACGGCCTTGCTGTCCAGCTTGGAGAGCAGGCGGGCTGTCTCCTGGGTGATCTCAAAATGCTTGGGCAGTGGGGTACGGCGCAGGGGGCTGCCATCGCGGGAGGTGGCAGCCCGCAGACTCCCCCCGGGCACCGTGGGGACAGGGGCCTCCTCGCACAGCTTGGAAGCCACCAGCGCCAAGCCCGAGAGCTGCTGGGTGACAGGCCGCACCCCCCCGCGGGGGTACTTCACTGGCTGGCGGCTGAAGTGACCACGGGACTGTGTCCCCAGAAGCGAGTCCTCAGGGCCTTGGCTGGGCACTGTGGGGTGAAAAAGCTGAGTACCCCAAGCCTCCCCAGGACAGGGCACCCCCAGGACTCCTGACTGTGCCCCAACACACCTTCGCTTCCTGTGTCTCTTGGGTCCTCGGCCTCTTCTTCCCTTTTGTCCCTCTGCATGGCTGCAGTCTGCAGGGAGAAGCTCAACGGTGAGACCCTCGCGGGAGACTCCCCGGGCCCTGAGACTCCTGGAGACCCACGAGTCTGTTCCCAGACACACGCAGAAGTTTCTGGAGTTTACCATCCGGGGCAAACGAGTCCCTGACAAAGATGCCGGTGGTGCGTGCCTGTCATCCTAGCACTCTGGGAGGCTGAGGCGGGAGGATCGCAAGTTCCAGCCCAGCCTGGGTAACTTAGTGTACCGGGTCTCAAAAAAAAAAAAAAAAAAAAAAAATTCAACTGCCCTTTTCCTGTTACTGGGGTGACCCTCACGCCTGCCTCTTACCTTAGGCTTTCTTTCCTCCATCGCACTCATCACTGGCACCTCGTAACATCCTACAGAACTGATTTGTTTTGTTTGTTTTTTGTACCAGGGATCGAACTCATGACCTAGCGCTTGTCAGGCAGGTGCTCCTGCCGCTGAGCTAAATCCCTGGCCCGTGATTTGCTTTCAATCTTCCTTCCTTCCTTCTTTGTTTCTCTTCCAGACAGGGTATTAGTGCCTTCCCCAAGCTGGTCTTGAGCTCCTGGACTCAGGTGATCTTCCTGTCTCAGCCTGCTGCACACTGGGCTAACAGGCACACATCCCTGTCCCCAGCTCGGATGATTTCTTGTTGGTCTTTCCCCACTAGAATGCAGACATCAAGAGGCTGAGACCTCTGAATCTGTCACCCACCAAGGCATCCAAGATGCCTAGAACAAAGAGCGCGAGTTTAATAAATGTCCTGTGAGAGAATCGCCCACGCCAGACCTCTGTGCCACTGTCCTGGTCCTTACTGTTATTCCCACCCCTCACTCCTCGCTCAGGTGGGAAGGGAAGAGAACGAGGAGATCAGTAAAGGGCGGGAGCTCAAGCCCTGCCCACATCCATAGGCCCAACAGGGTCTTACCTCGGGGGGCGTGGCCTCGGGGAGGGTGGCCTCGGAGGGCGTGGCCTCAGGGAGGGCGGCCTCTGGGGGCGTGGCCTCGGAGGGCGTAGCCTCAGAGAGTATCTCCAGGGTGCTCTGGCCCTTGGTGACTGCTCCCAGGTCCTTGGCAGGGGCTGGGGGTTGTGGGGCCGGTGCGGGAACAGGGGGTTCTGGGGCTGGGCTAGGGTCCTGGGGCAGGGCCTCGGCAGCCGTGGGGAGCTCATCCATGCCGAAGATCTGCTCATAGTTCTCGATGAGGAACTCGACAAGCTGGGCTTGGTGCCCGGAGTCCAGCAGGCAGGCGACGGGGCTGGCACCAGGGGCCCGCGGACCGTCCGGTGGCCGCAGCAGCGTCGGGCCGAACACGATTCCCAAGTTGTTGGCAGACATCTTGTTCTCCTCAAACTGCGTGGCCACCCTGGGGACCGAGTGAGGAGGGTCAGGGGTGGGGAACCCGTGGCAGCCCAGGTGACCCGCTCTGGTCATGGGTCCGTGGTTCTGGCCATCCTTTACCACCAGCAGACAGATGTCCAGAGTTGGGGGTCAGGGGCCAGGGCACTGGGGCTTGGGGTTTGGTTTCAAAGTTACAAGTGGGAAAGCAGGTCAGAGGTCAGCGGTCAGAGGTCATCGGCAGCCACAGAGGGCAGCAGTCACACGTGCAGGGAAGAGGGTCCCACGTGAAGGCTCAGGGACCCGTGCCCACCTGAACAGATGGGCCACCAGGTGCCGCAGGGTGTTGTAGTTAGAGTCGGGCAGCTGTCCCAAGAGCGTCTTCAGCGAGCGGGTAACGTCGGGGCTGGGGCTGGGGGTCCCCGGGCCGTCCCCGGGGTCTGCATGCAGGGTCTTAGCCAGAGAGATGAAGGCGTCGTAGAAGTGGAAGGGGACCACGGGGTCGGTGAGCTGGGGGTGGAGCGGACGGGGGACACGAGTGTGGGCGGGTGCCCAGGGCCTGCGACCGCGGTCCCCGCCCCCCAGCCCTCCCACCCGGAGTGCCCACCTCCTGCAGAAACCGCTTGAGGACGCCCGTGACGTCGTGAGGCGAGTTTCCGGAGAGCTCCACCAGCCCACGGCCGTTTTCGAAGGCCTGGCACAGCCGTTCCACCCGGACGCGGGACCCGCTGACCCGATAAATGCCCTGTGGGCCGGGGAGGGGGGAGAGGGCCGCTGGGTTTGTGACCTGGCTGCTGCCCGGGGCGGCTCGCTCGCGGGGAGAGCGGAGGGTCAAGGCGGCACCTGGACACCCAAGGCGCGGAGTTCTATCTCGGCCGTGCACCTGGTCACCACAAAGGGCACCTCCTCCGGGAAGTCCCTGGGGAGCTGCAGGAAGTCAACCCCGAAGAGGGGCGTCCGGGCCGGGAGCCGCCGGTGTCCGCAGAGGATCAGCAGCGTCTCCAGGCAGCGCTTGTGGCAGGCCAGGAAGCACTGTGGGGGCAGGGCACAGGGTCACGGGTCAGGGGACAGATGGGGCGGGTCCTGGGGCAGGGAGGCTGCCAGGATCTCGGGGACTGGGCGGGTCACCAGCTCCCCAGCCCGGGCCGCACCTCCTCACACTCCGTCCCGCTGACCATGAAGGCTTCGCACTCGCGGCACTTGGCCGGGCCCCGCAGCCGCCGCAGCCGGTGGGTCTGAGCCGCGATGGACAGCGTCCACTTCCGGAAGGGGCTGCCCAGCCCGTTCTCCAGCCCGTCCCCCAGGTCTGCGGGGACACAGGGTCAGGGGCGCCCGGCCCACCTCCCTGCCTCCCTGCCCCACCGGACGCCGGCCTCACCCGGGTCTCGCTCCTCGAAGTCATCTGAAGACTCGGTGCCCGTGGACGCCACCTTCACCAGCCGCCGTGTGACGGAGCCTGGGGTCAGAGGGTCACAGAGGTTGCAGCAGGTCCTAGGACTCATGGGGAGAGGCCGTGATCCCCATGGCGGAAGGGGTCAGAGGTCAGGGCGGGCAGGGTGGTGGGGGGTTGGGGTGGTCAGGCCAGGCCTGTCTGCCTTACCCGGGCTGGAAGTGGGGGAGTCCAGGGACCTAGACTCGCTGCCGCCGCCCACACTGTCCACATCGCTGCCCGGAGGGGGCCCCAGAGTCCCTGGTGGGGGGGACAGGTCAGGAAGGAGCGCCCTGCCCTGCGCCCCGCCCCCTGGCCGCCTGCAGTCACCTGGCCAGCCCGTGCCCGCGTCCTCCCAAGCGCCCGGCTCGGAGCTCTCGTCCAGCCGCGGGGGTGGTGGCCCGGAGAGCTTCTTTCTGGTGTCCAGAGGGAAACTGGGCGACAAGATGCAGGTCCCAACCCCTAAGACTTAGGTTTGCAGGCCTCGGTGCCCATGAGCACGGTAGCCCCAAAGTTCTGACCGTCCCAGGCCTGGGACTCCCCCAAAAAAGGACCCCGAGAGTCATGAAGACTAAATTCCATTGAGGCTCCGGGTTCTGCTGCCACAGCCTTGGGCTCACTCCCCATGGGCAGCCGGGGTGCACCTGTGCCCCACCTGTGCCCAGCGGGCGCAAACTCCTGGAAAGAGAAGGCGGGCGGCGGGGGCGGCGGAGCCTCGGGCTGCACGGTCCGCACGTACTCCTGGTAGCGCTGGCCTGGCACGAAGGGGGCGCAGCACTCGGCTAGGGCAGTGAAGGAGCGGGGCCCCCGCTCTGCCTGCTTCCCTTGCAGCCCAAAGAGGGTCAGGGTCACCTGAGGGACAGAGACAGGGAGTCACCGGGCAGGGCCCGACCTGGGAGAGGCGCCAGCCGGGGCGGGGCCTGGGGCGGAGTCATAGTGAGGGTGGAGCCAGAGTGGGCCGGGCCTAGGGCGGAACCACAGGGGGTGGAGCCTGGACCTGGGAGGAGCCAGACAGGGTGGGGCTTTGGGCGGAGCCATAGTAGGGGTGGAGCTGGATTGGGGCGGGGCCTAGCTCTGAGGGAGGAGCCAGGCCAGGGGTGCTTAGAGGAGGGCCTGGGGGGGCGGGGCCAGCCACAGGGTGGCTACTTAAGGGGCTAGGGCCGCTTTCTGTGCAGGGAGACTGGTTGGGTGCAGGGTGAGTCAGGGAGAGTTCGGGGGCCCTAGGGGGCTGAGGGAAGGTGGCTGTGGGCCCGGGCCGCACCCGCCTCAGCACTTCGTCGCCCTGCAGCACCAGCTTGCGCACGTGCGACACGATGCGCTGCTTGGCGGTCTCCAGGTCCTGCTGCCGCGCGTTGGCCTCCCTGACGCATGCCTGGTACAGAGCCTCGGCCTCCTGCACCTGGGGAGAGCGAGGCCAGGGAGAGGTGCATGTGGGGGCAAGCAGAGGGCATGGTGCCAATGCTAGGGGACGCGGCCGTGGGTCCCCACCTTGGCCTGGGCCTCCTCTCGCGAGCGCCGTCTCTTCTCCTGCTGCTTGCTGGGCCCAGGGGACGCCTGGGGGCCCGGGTCCTCGGGGGACCCCTGCAAGCGCGCCCGCAGGTCCTCGCAGCGCTGCGTGTACTGGAGCTGGGCCCGCCGGAGCGCCTGCAGCGCCTCGTTCTGGGGGTCAGGGGGCTTCAGCACCCGGCGTCTCCTCCCTCAGCCCGCCGCCGCCACCCACGCCGGACCTCACCATCCGCTTCTGCTCCTTCAGCCACTGCTCCTTGAACTCCTTCCGCCACTTCTCCACCTCCGTCCGCTTGGCAGCCAGTGGCTGGCAAAGGTAGGGGATGGCGCTGGCTATGGGACCGCCACCGCAGAGGCGCCCTCAACCCGTCCTTGAGCCCTGGCGCGTTTCCCTGGAAACCCTTTCTGCTTTTTTTTTTTTTTTTTTTTTTTTTTGGTACTGGGGATCGAACTCACAACCTCGCGCCTGCCAGGCAGACGCTTAAGCCACTGAGCTAAATCCCTGGTCCCCTTTCTGATTTTTGGAGACAGTCTTGCTATGTAGTCCGAGCTGACCTTGAACTTGCTAAACTGCTCATTTTGTGTTTGAACTTGATTCCCCTGCCTCAGCCTCCCAGGTGCTGGATTATAGCATGTACCACCATACCTGGCTCAGATCTTTTTCTTTTTTTTTGAAACAGGATCTCACTATGTAGCCTAGCCTGCCCTTGAACTCAAAGGGCTCCTCCTGCCTCAGCCTCCCAAGAGCTGCGATTACAGGTGTACATCACCACACCGTTCTTCTTTTGTGGTGACAGGGATCAAACCTGAGGCCTTCCACACTACCAGGGCTATGCTCTTCGCTGAGCCTTTATTTCCCCAAGGCTCCTCACCCAGGCCTGTTCCCCCGAGTCCTGCTGGTCACACAAAAAACCTCAGTGGTCACCCTAACCTTTTTTTGCAGGCCCCAGACATGCAACATTCGCTCCCCTCTTCACAAACAAACAAGGGTTTTGCAATTGCACAGGAACCCAGGTCTGAATCTCTGCTGGGGAACCTTGGGCAAGTTCCAGAGTGTCTCTGGGCCCCAGCTTCCTCATTAGCAAAATGGCACTGATGGTAGCGGCAACTTCCTCTCGGGGCTGTGGGGGTGTCCCTCCCTTCACCTGGTAGTAGTCTCTCTTCTGCTGGACCAGGGTCTCCAGGGCCTGGGCTCCCAGGTTGTAGTCGTGCTCCAGAAACAGGGTGTACAGGTACTGCAGCGGCATGTGTTGCTGTGGGGAGCAGGGTGCAGGATGCTGAGGATCTGGGGGGCAGCAGGGGACCCGGGCGCCCTGCACTGGGCAGGCCCGCTCATGGCTACCTGATGGAGGAGGAACGTCTTGCCGGCCTCAGCGATCTTCATGACACTCTTGGTGAACTCCAGCTCTGGGTAGGGAGACACAGCAGGCATCTGCTCGAGGGGGGTCGGGCTCCGCTGGGGCCTGGGCTGGGCGGAAGGGGTCCTTACCGTAGTTAGCTCTCTTCTCTGTCCAGGCCAGCAGCTCCTTGGCGTAGCGGCTCCACCTCTTGGCATATTCCAGGGCAGCATCCACACCTCCCTTGGTCCGGATGAGCCTCAGGTCCAGCTCCTCCCCTGGGAAGATGGGTGACCTCTGACCTCTGGCCCTGCTTTCCCAGGGAAGCCGAGCTCCCCGAGACCCCCTTTGGGGATCACTGTCCTGGCTGGTTTGGCAGAATCTTTACTCAGACTGGGAGCCCCTGAGGGCCGGGGCTCAGCCCTGCCCTGTTGCCTGCCCCTCACAGTGCCTGGCATGAATGGGCTCAGTGATGACTGGGGTCCCTTCTGTCCCCAGAGTCTTGGCCTCAAGGCCCCCTACCTGTCAGGGGCGCAGGACCTTCCGAGGATGGACAGCTGCAGTGGCTGGTGTTGCTGGTCTGGGGGTGGCAGAAGATGGCATTCAGGGACCCCCCCCACCCGAGGCCCCTGCTCCCCGTCCCCCCACACCCTGCTCACCGCAGTGGCTGCGGTGACCTTGTCAGGCTCTGGGTTTTCTGTGAGTGCAGTGTCTGCAGCCAGCACCTCGAAGTTCCTGGGGTGGAAGTGTGAGGGTCTCAGCTCCACCCAGTCTGTCCTGTCAGGGGCGGGTGGTGGGGGTGCTGGGACCCTGGGGTGGTTTGGGGGTGGCCCTGATGTTGCCTGTGTGGCATTTGTTACATCTATATATCCGGGAGGTCTGAGGGGTAGGATTTGAGGGGAACCAAGTGAAGTTATTTATTTTTAGGACTGGTAAACCAGTCTAAAGGTAACAGGTTCATGGGGTGCGATAGGAAAACTCAGGTGGTTTTTTCTGTTGGTACCAGGAATCGAACTCAAGACCTTGTGATGGCCAGGCAGGTGCTGTGCTGCTGAGCTACCTCCCTGGCCCTATGCAGATGTTTTAAGGAGTCCCAGGAGGGCTATGTGCAGGTTTGAGGACCACTTCTAGGTCGCATCTGAAACACCCCGGATGCCACCTCGGACTTCCCAGGTTATTACGGAAGTGGGTCCGGATGCTGCCGATTCCGGATAGGGGGGCGGTGTTTCAGGCCCCTGAGACGGGTTAGGGTCTGGGGGAGCGACCCGGGATCAGACTCACACGTTCCCCAGCGAGATCTCGAGGTTGTCCAGGCTCCGGAAGATATCGCTGTACCTCTTCCTGCCCTCGGGAGCCGGGGGGAGCCCTGGGGAGGGTGTGACAGTGGCCCGACCCCTGCCTCCCGTGGTCCGCCCCTTAACCAGCTTAACCAGTGTCGGGGCTGGGGCGAGGAGAGGGACCGGCCCGGCAGGGCGGGGACTCCCACGCGGACGGGCGAGCGCGCGGGGCTGATGCAGCCCGGCCGCCCCCAGGAGCGCGGGCGCGGTGACGGTGAACCGCACTGACTCGGGCCGGACAGACGGACACGCACGTGGGACACTGGGCGCCGATCCCGCGGCGTAAACACGGGCAGACGCGGCCACGAGGCGCGCGGGCGGAGACGCCCGGCAGAGGCACAAAGACGGCGGCCCCCAGCCCTGTGCGGGGCCGCGGGGCTCGGGCGTGTGGCCCCCGCTGTCAGTCGCCGCGGCCGCGACACCCTGCCCCCACGCAGGGGCGAGAAGCAGAAGCGGCCACTTCCCCTTCCTGGGCCCCCTCCCCGGCGTCCGGGGTGCGGACTCGGCCGGGACCCGGGCGCCGCGGGCTGGAGAGCCGGGCCCCCTCCGATCCGAGGTCCGCGGTGGGGTCCCCCGCGCGCTCCCCACGCAGGAGCTCCCTTCCCGGGTCCGGGACGAGAGCGGCAGGCGGGGCTCCCCAGTTTAGGAAGTGGGGGGCGGCGTGGGCTCCTCGATCCCGGGCCCCAGACTCCCTACCTGGCTCCGGGGCGTCCATGGTCAGGCGCGGGGACCGCTCGGCGGGGGCGACCCGCACGGGACGGCTGGGGGCGCGCGGGGACCGCCCCGGCTTCCTGCCGCCGCCCGGCCCCGCCCCGCCCGGCGGCCCCGCCCCGCAGCCCGGAAGCTGGCTGAGCCCGCGCCGCTCGCCGCCGCCCCTGGAGCCCGCGGCCGGCCGGGTTGCGCATCCCGGCCTCCCGTCCCTGCGACCTGCCGACCTCCTCGCCCCGAGGCCTGCTGGGTCCCCGAACCCACGCCGACCTAACCGGGCCCTGGCGAATCCGAGGTTCCGGACGGCCCCAGCGGGCCCGGGGACTCTGCAGAGCGCCCCACCTGGCTCCGCGCCCCCGTGGTGGAACTGGGAGTTGAGCTCAAGGCCTTGGTCCTGCGCCGCATCCCCGGCTTTTATTCGTTCATTCATGTGTTTTTCTTGTGAGAAAGGGTCTTGCTAAGTTACCAAGTCGCCCGCTTGGGATGCTCCTGCCTCAGCCTCTCAGAATGCCGCGGTTCCGGGTGTGAGGCCCCTCTCAGGGGTGGGGACACAGACCCCATGCTGAGACCTCCAGGGGTCATTTCGGGGTTGGGGGACTCGGTGTCTACATCCGGTGCCTGCGGCGGGCGCCCTGACCCCGCGATGCCATCTGTCTCCCCGGGTCACCCCCAGTGCTGCGCGGTGTGCTCGGCCAGGAAGCAGCCCGCCCTGCGCCGGGACGCGCGCTCAGCCTCAGAGGCGGCTCTGGCCTGCGCCTCTGGTTTCCTTCCTCTTACCTCTCCTTCCCTTTTTTATTTTTTTGCCGTACTGCGGATTGAACCCAGGGCTTTCATACTGAGCTACGCCCCCAGCCCTTTTATTTTCACTTGTGACTTTGAGATAGGGCCTCGCTTGGTGGCTAAATTGCCAAGGCTGGCCTGGAATTTGCCGTTCTCCTGCCTCGGCCTCCCAGAGTGCTGGGATGCACCTGTAATCCTAGCTTCTCGGGAAGCTGAGGCAGGGGACTGCAGGTTTGAGGCCGGCGTGGGCCGGGTCTCAATGTAAGGGCTGGGGTTTGGCTCGGTGGTGATGCCCTTGCCGAGCTGGGAACCAACCCCAGCTCCACAGAAAGCCTACACCAAGGACGCCGGCAGTCCACGGGGTCACATCTGGCAGTAAGCCTGCGTCACACTAGGACGTGAGGAGCCTGGCCCTGGTGGGCACCTGTGATGCCCGGGGCTCACTGTTTCACATGTTCTGGAGGGGAAAACGCCAACTGCGAACTGCACCCTGTGCCCGACACGTCAGGATGCGGGGCGGGAATTGCTGTGCCGTGGGCGCGGGCTGCACCGGCAAGGACCCCGGGTTCCTGGCCTGGGCCGGCGCTCGGGAGGGCACACACCAGGTGGAGGCGGGCTTCTTAAAATGTCAGTGCTGCTTTATTTCCCAAAGGTGCTGGCCCAGGGCTGGTCCCGCTAGCAGGGCCCCGGCTCAGTCTTCCACTCGGTGGGGTGCGGGGCAGCCTGCCCTCCCTGGGCCCTGGCGGGGCTCCTGCCCGGCGGGGCCGCAGCCGGGGTGAGCGGTGGGGACCAGCACCGCCGTCTCAGGAAGGCACTTTCAGCTTTGGGGTTCCCAGGAAGAACTGCAGGACTCGGTCAGCCAGGAGTGCCAGGCAGAAGTCCAGGAGGAGCACCTGGGCGATGACCAGCTTGAACTGGGGGGGTGGGAGGGGGTGAGTCGGGGACCTGCGGTCCAAGGGGCCGGACTGAGCCCTGGGCCGCCCCGCCCTGCCCCCCCCGCCCCGCGCACCTCCACGGGGATGTCCACCAGGCCGAACTGGCTGTTGAAGTCGGGAGAGGAACCGAGCAGCAGGCCCACGATGGCCAGGAGGGACACGGCCAGGCTCCACAGCAGGGGCTTGTTGTCGGGTAAGCTCTCCATGAAGGGCGGGCCCTGCGGACCCAGGGGCGAGGGTGGCATGGGGCCGGGCGCCAGGGCTTGGACAGGGTGGGCGCAGGCGGGCGGCGTGCGGAGGGACAGCCTCACCTTGTAGTTGATGGCGAAGGTGGCCATCTGCATGGCCATGGCCATGATGTACACAGTGCTGTTGACCAGGCTGGGCTCAAACTCCTTGTACAGGTCTACGAACTGCTCCTGCCTGCCGACAGGAGGGGGGTTCAGGTCCCCAACAGCCCCGTGCCCTGGGGACCCGGCCTGCCGCCCGCCTCTGCCCACGGCGGCTGTCACGGGCCGGGCTACTCACTTCTCGGGGCTGCGGGCCTGGGCCTCCCGGTACAGGTAGACGAGGCTCAGGAAGTGCACGGCGAACTGCAGCGTCACGGTGAGGATGGTGTACAGGTTGAAGATGTTGGGCAGGGGCCGCTCTCGGGACAGGGTCTTGAGGGGCTGCGGTGGCAGGGCCGGGGTCAGGGCTTGCTGCCTCGCACTCCCTGCAGGAGCTGGGCTCTGCTTTCTTTTTTTTTTGGGTACCAGGAATCAAACTCAGGACCTTACACTTGCCAGGCAGGAATTGTACCGCTGACCCACACCCCGGGCTGCTTTGTTTTCTTAATGGGGATGGAACTCGGGGACTCCCACTGAGTTACGCAGGGCCTCATTTCCTTGGGCTGGCTTTGAACTCTTGACCCTCCTGCCTCAGCCTCCTGAGCATGCATGTAGAACCAAGTGGTGCAGCCCCGGGCTGCCCTTGAGGCCTGTGACCGCTTTGCAGCGTCCACGGCACCACAGGCCCTGAGCGTTCCTGGGGGCTCTTTCCTGTAGGTCCACTGCTTGCCTGAAGGGCTGTGTGAGGCCACCCCAAGGTGGCCCCCACATCCGGGTTCTGGACCCCACCCTTCACTTGTGGGTGCTGATTCCCACCCGCAGACCACACGTGACAGGGCCGCGCTGCCCTCCCTGATTGCCCTGCCCTGCCCTGCCCCGCCCTGCGGCCACCTTGGAGCGGGAGATGAAGAGGAAGCAGCCGGCCAGCAGCAGCCCCTGCAGCGTGGCCTGGAAGTCGCTGAACTTGACGCCCTCCAGGTAGAGGACGCTCTGGCTGTAGGCCAGGATGAGGGCGTTGAGCGCCAGGATCTTGAACATCTGCAGCGTGGTCACCAGCGTGCAGCGGCCCTGCTTGATCACGTGGCAGACTGGGACGGAGGAGGCGGAGTGAGGGGTGGGGCCCGGCGGCGCGGGGCGGGGCCAGGGGTCGGATGGGGGGGCACTCACTGCACTGGATGGAGGAGAGCTTGGAGGTGAAGGGCGCGGCGATGCTGGCGTCGCCCAGCTTCACGACGGGCGCGCTCTCGTCCTCCAGGTCGCGCAGCACCTGGCTCAGGCGGTCCTGCGGGGGCGGGCGGCTGCGGGGTCAGCCCCCAGGGAGGGGCAAGGGGCACGGCCACCCTGCGCCCGCCCCGACTCACCCTCTGCGAGGCCTGCTGCTCTTCAGGGGGCGGGAGCCCCGACCGCTGCCTGGCCGCCCTGGAGGTGACCCTGCCACCGCTGCTGCTCAGGACCGGGCTGTCCCGGGGCCGCCGCCGCCGCTCCACCACGCGCTCGGGGGCGTTGGCTAGGAGTGCCACCCCTGCAGGGAGGGACGGGCAGGGTGCAGGCTCGCCCCGGGCCCCAGCCCCAGACGTCCCCGTGCACCGACCTCCCCGGGGGACCCCACTGTCCACAAGCTACCCAGGAAAACTAGAAGATAAACACCCTGCACTAGACCAACAAACCCCGCACCGCTGGGGGGTTCAACCCAAGCCTGGCTCCCGGAGCCGGGCCGAGGAGGCTTTACACAGCAGTTAATGCTGGGAGAGCACGAAACTCCTTCTGGTGTTTTTCTAGGGTGCGGGGGTGGGGTGGGTGTGAGGCCACTGGGGATTGAATTAGGGTGCTCTATCACCGAGGACTGCCCCAGTCTTGTTAAATTATGAGCCAGTCTTGCTCAGTTTCCCAGATGGGTCTTGAATTTGACTTTCCTGCCTCAGCCTACGTGCTGGGATTTCAGGCACGCAGCACCACGGCTGGCCACGCCGCCCTCCATTCCCCCGAGACACCCGTGTCCTTTGGACTCCGCAGTCCCACAGGTCCCCATCGCCCCCACGCGCCTTCCTCACGGGGGAAAGATCTGTGCCTGGGTGGCGCCGGCCCGCCGTGACTCACCCACGTCGGCATGCTTGAGGGCGCCCACGTCGTTGGTGCCGTCCCCGCACATGAGCGTCACGTAGCCCAGCTCCTTCAGGCTGGTGACCACGAACTCCTGTGGGCGAGACGGGCTGAGCGGGGGCGGGTGTGAGGCAGGCCCCGCCCCCGGCCCCGCCCCCACGCACGCACCTTCTGCTTGGGGGCCACGCGGGCGAACACCTGCACGTGGGGGATGAGATGCAGCAGCTGCTGGGGGGCGCTGGCCTGCAGGTGAGCCAGGCCGTCGCCCGTGAGGCACAGGGCGTACTCCCGCGCCAGCGGCTTCGGGGAGCCGGGGGCCAGGGGCAGCGCGATGCTGCCGTCGATGGAGCGCCACATGCACGGGCCACCTGGGGACAGCACAGGGTCTGGTTGGCCGCAGGCTGCTGTCCGACGCGACACCTGCGCGGGGACATCCTGCCCACGTGGGCCACAGCCTCGCCAGTGCGCACCCCGCCCCCCACACCTCTGCCCCACCTGGTCCCATGAACGCCCGCTGCCCTAGCACAAGAACCCCCACTTCGCTTAGAACCCCCCCTGCCAGGTCCTGCAGAGTGCAGCCCTGGCCACAGCAACATCTACTGCCCTGGCTGTCTACAGAGCAGGCGCCCCGGGGCTAAGCGGGTGGCCTCCTGGCCCGGTGTGGGGAGACAGGCTGTCCGGGGTGGTGTGGGGACGCTGCCGTGGCCCCACACAGGGTGCTGGGGAGGGGAGCCTCACCGGGCCGCTGGGGAGTGTGCCCGTGGTGTCCTCATAGACAAACACCACAGGTCATGAACCAGCGACCCGGGACGGCTGACACCCCCCGTGAGGGGCCGGAGGCGAGGTCGGACCTCGGGGTGGAAGGCCACCCACGTGGGCAGGAGCTGTGGCCACACCAGTGCCCCCCATCACCCCCAGCACCCCAACCCCACGGGGCTCACCCTTCTCTGCAGGGGGCTGCAGGATGAGCGTGTGGGCCTTCTCGATGAAGTGCAGCTCCTGTGCCACGTGGCAGGCGGTGAGCGGGTTGTCCCCCGTGATCATGACCACCTGGGGGGCGGGCAGGGCTCAGCAGGCAGCCGTCCTCCCTTGGAGCCCCAGGGTGCCTGATGAGAGTGATGCTCGGGCTGCGGCCTCGCTGGCTGCCTCCCCGGGCCCAGCCCTGCTTACTTCTCTGGCAAGCACGAGTGTGTGTGTGCGTGTGCATGCAGGGTGTGCAACTGTGTGCGGGGTGTGTATCTGTGTGCATGCGCAGTGCGTGCATGCGCAGAATACGCAAGTGTGTGAGGGGTGTGTGTGTGTGCAGGGTGTGCAAGCGTGTATCTGTGTGCGTGCGGGGTGCGCAAGTGTATTTGTACGTGGTGTGTGTGCATGTGCTGTGTATGTGTACATGCGCAATGTGGGTGTGCAGGTGTGTATCTGTGCGCATGGTGTGCGTGCATGTGGTGTGTATGTGTGCATGCAGTGTGTGTGTGCAGGGTGTGCACGTGTGCGGGGTATCTGCGTGGTGTGCATGCGTGTGGTGTGTGTGCACGTGCAGAACATGTGCGTGTGGGGTGTGCAATTGTGTGCAGGGTGCGTGTGTGTATATGTGTGCATGCACAGTATATGTGTGTAAGTGTGTGCGGGGTGCGTTTCTGTGTGCGTGCGTGTGCACGCATGCCTGGGACGCTGGGGCAAAGGCCCTGCCTCCCCGGATGCGGGAGGGACTGCAGAGGAGAGGTGGGAGGAGCCAGCACAGCCGGGTCCTCAGCGTTTCCTGCCGGGGCAGCAGGCACTGCCGCGGCGATTTGCGGTCCCCTTCCCCTGGAGACCCCGAGGCTGGCGCTGTGCCCCCCGCGTACCCGATGGGACGCGTTCTGGATCTCGCGGATCACGGCCTTGGAGTCGGCCTTGAGCGGGCAGGAGACCACGATGAAGCCGACGAACTTGAGGCCGCACTCCAGGGCCTCCCGCTTGACCTCCCGGGCCTGTGGGCAGACGCGGGCCTCACCACGCGCCCTCCTCCCCGGACCGGGAGGTGGCCGGTGCCCTCACACCGCTTCCTCCGGCTGCGGCCCCCGGGCTGGGGACGGTCCTTCATGCAGCGGGGCTGACGGGGCAAAAGCTCGCGCGGTACTGGGGCACAGACGGGGGCCAGCGGTGGGCGCAGGCCGGGACGGCAGGCGGAGAGGAAGCGGAGCGCGGGGCTGGCACCCCGGGGAGTGGGGGGCTCTGGGCGCAGGACTGAGGCAGGGCCGAGCGCGGTGGGGGCCGCGGCTTGGCCTTGCACTCTGCACAGATTGGTGACCTGCCCTGAGTTGTAGCAGGATCTGTGGCTGCCGGGGGAAGAGACTGAGGGCCAGGGTGGAGGCGGGGGAGGGATCCGCAGACCAGAGGACACGGCGAGGGCTGGGCATCCGCGGAGGCGTCCGCTGGTGAGCGGGAGCGGGGCCTTACCTGCTGGTGGGTGAGGTGCCCCAGCTCCTTGTACCCCAGGGCCAGCACCCGGGCGCCCTCTCGCGAGATCTCGGTGTGGATGTGGTGGTAGTCGGGCGGGCACTGTGCGAACTGCAGGGAAGGCAGGGACGTCAGCGTCCGCCCGGGCCCGCCCCGCCCCGGGCCGAGGCCGGCTCACCATGGAGTGGAGGGTTTCGGGGGCCCCCTTCACGGCTGCGATGTAGCAGAGGTCGGTGGAGCCCAGCTTCTCGTAGGAGGCCAGCACGGACATTCGCTTTAGGGCACTGGCAAAATGAAAGCGCTGGTGAATTTTCAGCCCCTGAGTTTTAATACTTCGGGGGAATACTTTCTCATCTGGAAACAAATAAGCAGGAGTCCTGAGCGCTTGGCTCCAGCGGCAGCCAGGCCCCGCCTCCGCCCTCCACCGGCCTCCCAGGCCCTCCCGCCGCCCGGGGCCTGCTGGAGGTGGGCGCTGCTCCGGGGGTCGGGGGCCCTGGCACTGTGGCTTCGGCAGGCGGGCGGAGACGGCCCGGCCCCTCACCTTTGGTCAGCGTCCAGTCCACGGCCGTCAGCATGGCCTTCTCCAGGGGGTCACCCACCAGGGTGCCGTCGTCCAGCTGCATGAGGGAGTGGCATGAGGCCAGGGCCCGATGCGTCTCTACGGGGATGCTGGACACGGGGGTCACCTCCTTCCCGTCCCTGCAAGGAAGCGGAGCCACTGCGGGCATGGGCGGGGCGGGGCGGCCGGGCAGCACCGCAGAGCACGGCTGGAGGGGACTTGGGTCCCTGAGCCCCGCGCCGGCTTCCCCGGGGGTCCCTAGAGGCCACACACGGTGCATGGGGTCCATGGCTGGTGCACACTAGAGGCGGGGGCAGAAATGAGGGGCGGCCCGGGGCGGGGCCCCTGACCAGTCTTCACCTGCAGGCCGGGCTGGGCTCGCCTTCCCAGGATCCCCTCTGCTGGGCACCTCCGGGGCCCAGGGTCCCTGCCGCTCACCTCAGCCCAGCCACGCCACGCACCACCAGGCTGTCGCTGGTCAAGGTCCCCGTCTTGTCAAAGCAGCACACCTCGACCTTGCCGGCGAAGGGGATCCGGAAGGGCTCTGTGCAGTACATATCTGGGGGCGGGAGCGGGGATCAGGGGCCCGCTGGGCCCCACACACTGGGCCCCCCAGCCTGCCTGCCCCACTCACAGAGCTTGGCCAAGGCGATGAGGGAGGTGTTGACGGCCAGGGACAGCTCGATGGGCAGCTCGGGGGGCACGACGGAGGTGAGGATGAGGGTACACTCCAGGAAGAGCTTGTAGCGGTTCCGGCTGGGGTCCTTGGTGCCTGCGGAGACAGGGCCTGCCAGGCCGGGGCGACGGGGCAGGGATGGGGCCGTGGGGTGGGATGGGGTGGGGGCCACGGCGCTTACCCTCGATCCACACGTAGGCGGCCGCAGCAATGGCGAAGACCAGGAGGAAGAGGATGAAGATGAAGGTCTCCAGGTTGTTGGCAGTCACCCGCTTGACCCCAAAGAGGATGGTGCGCAGCAGCCGGCCCTAGAGGGAGGGGACAGAGGCCTTTCCTGGGGACAGGCCTGTGGAGAGGGAGTCTCCCTCTCTGAGGCCACCGATGCAGGACTCTAGAAACGGGCAATGCCCGCCTTGGCCAGGACATCATTCACTGGGGTTCGCTTCTCGCAGTGTCCCCCAAGTGGGCCAACAGTGAGCTCACTAGCCAGGCACCCCCAGAACCTCAGGCCGGAGCGGGGCTGGACCCTGGGCTCCCTCCTGTACCCCGGCCCTGGCAGAGTCCAGGGCCGGATGCTTGGGAGACTGAGATGGCCGCCACTCACGTGTCCACTGCCAGCCCAGAGCCCACCCGCCCGGGCCCGCCGAGAGCTGCACCTGGGAGGTGTTGAATCCGGTCCGAAGGACGTAGGCCACGCACCCGTTGTCAACCGCTGGGGAGAGAGAGCCGGGTCACCCGAGTGCCCTCATTCCAGGGCCCAGAGGATGGAGGGGGTGGAAGGCGGGGTGTCCCCTGGTGGCCCTGAGGCACCTACGCTTCAGGCCCGTGGTGGCCTTCTGTGGGGGGATGTGCTGCACCACCTTGGTGCCCCCGAAGACGACGTGCAGCCGGGAGTCGGCCTGCAGGTCCAGCACGCGGTCGGGGCTGAGGTCCTCGATCGGCTCCTGGGGGGAAGGGACTGGGTTGGGATGGCGGCTTCCAGGGGGTACCTGGGGCGCCCCGGCCCTGTCCTCCTCGGTCTGCCGGCCCCCCAGGGTGTGGGATGAAGCCAAGGCGTGCCCCCCGACCCCCCGCACCTTCATCTGTGGGACCGACTCCCCTGTGAGCATGGCCTCGTCCACGATGCAGCGGCCCCGCAGCAGCAGCACGTCGCACGGCACCAGGTTCTCCTGCGGGGAGCGGCCTGCAGGCGGGCAGGCGGGGGCAGCAGGGTTGGCCAGAGGTCTGGGCGGGGCTCCCGCCTGCCTGCCCGCCCTCTGCCCGGGCAGAGTTGGCCTCACCGATGGACACGATGTCCCCGGGCACGACCTCATCGCTGGCCAGGGGCCTCCACTTGCGGCTCCGGTAGACCTGGGTGGCGGGGTGGTGTCAGTGCGCGGGCCACACGATGCAGCGCCTGCCCCGCCCTGGCCGCGCCCGGCCGCACCTGGACCAGGTGGGGCTTGTTGCCCATCTTGCGGATCTCGGACATGTTCCGCATCTGCTGCTGCACCAGGGATGCCTCGAAGGCCACCAGCATGGACAGCGTGAAGACGCTGTAGTACCAGTACTCGTCCAGGCACCAGAGCCCCACGCAGAACACCTGCCGGCGGGGCGGGGCGGGATGGGCGGCTCTGTCCTTGCCCCCGCCGGCCTGGGCACCCTGGGTGTGGGGCCAAGGGACGCAAGCAGCGCAGCCGTGCTGCCCACGGGCCCTGGGCTCGCAGGTGGCAGACAGGCTTTGCAGGCTGTGACAGCCCGGAGGAAGGGGCAGGGGGCAAGGGACCTGGCCGCTGCAGTACCTGAAACACGAAGAAGGGCGCTGTGGCCCTCTCCTTGAAAAGCTCGGAGAAGTCGGGCACCACCATCTCGGCCCTGCAAGAGACCACAGCATACCTGTCCCTGGAGCCGGGCCCCTCTGCCTGGGGACACTGCATGGGGGTCGCAGGCCCCGGGAGCTTCCCCATGGAGGTTCCCCCGGACCATGGCTGCCCTCGGCCCGCTGCTGAGGCCTCGGGGGGCTGCGACGCCAGCAAGCGGAGCGGCACACAGAGCTGAGCTCCAAGAACGGGGATTTCGAACAGCATCCTGGTGAAAAGCCCCCGTGTCCCCAGAGCTGGGCCTGAGGGAGACTGCAGGGCCCGGGGCGTGTGTGGTGGCCCGACGAGGGCTGTGCGGGCTATGACCTTGAATCAAAGGGACTTGGAGACACCTCGGGCTGTGACAGCAGGAGGCACAGTGTGATGCCACGCTGCAGGAGCCATAAACCACCCAGCGCCCCACACCCCGCCACGGGCCTGGCCACGAGCCAGGGAGGCAGCGACGAGACGGCCGTGTGGGAGGCCGAGCTCGGGGCAGGGGAGTCTCCTGTGTGTCCCCCAGTGACACCCAAAGTCCTGGCAGACGCTTTTAGTTTCTGAAAAGCAAGAGTCAGGAGAATCCCCTGGGAGCTCTGTGGGTTTCCAGGTTGAGGACCACAGCCACGGTGGCCACCACAGGGGCTCTGAGGCCCGGCGTTCCACCCCCACCCCCCAGCCTCGTGCTGAAGTTTCCCAGGCTGGCCGTCGACTTGAGATTGTCCTGCCTCGGTCTCTGAGTGGCTAGGCTCGCACCCAGTCAGGATCTTTCTATCACTTTCTTTCTTTTTGTTTTGAGGCAGGGTCCAGGCTAGCCCCAAACTCACAGCAATCCTCCTGCCTCAGCCTCCCGTGTGCTGGGATGACCAGCATATGCCGCTATGACTGGCCTCTATCACTATTTCTAAAGGACTGCGATATGAGCATATTTAACCAAAGAATATGAAATGAAGAAGGGAACCGGAAGGGACGACGATGAAGAGCTGACTGTTGTGAGGCAGGGCCAGGGGCCAGGCTCCGGGCAGGAAGGAATGGGGCACGGCAGCACATGCTCCTCCACTGGTAACCCGATCCCGGGTACCCTACGCTAAAGGGAACCCCGACTCCTAGGTACCCCGAAGCAGGAGCCAAGAGAAAGGGGCTGCTGGCCATGGGGGACTCACTTGTTGGTCCCAAATTTCTTCTCGGCGGCCCGGATCTCGGAGTCTTCCTGGAACCCCCTGTGGCTCTGGTAGAAGGAGAACGCGTTCCCCACGGGGAAGGCCACGGGCAGGAACTGCTTCTTCTCCAGGGCGTCGTAGGAATATTTGATCTTCTGGAATTCGAAGGACAGTACCTCCAGCCCGTCTTCGCCCTGCGGGGTCAGGTATGCTGGTGCCGGTGCCTGGGAATCTCTCCTAGGTCCCTGCTCTGGGCTCTCCCGGCAGGCAACCCCTACCTCGTCTCGGTGCAGAGCCACGAGCTCGGTGGAGCCATTGTTGGGGGTCGGCACCACCTTCACGAAGGTCGCCTTGCTGGGGTCGTATTCCTGCCACACAGGCGAAGTACCGTCACCGAGCGTCTCAGCTCACAGACCCATGGCCCCGCGGGGAAGGAGGGGACAGCGGTTCCACAGGCAATGTTTAAACACGCCACTGGGCCCCAGGGCTGGCTGGCCCACTCCCCCGGCTGTCGCTGGGACAGGAGACACCACCTGGCTGTGCCTCCGGTCTGCATGATAAAGCTGGGGTCTCGGAGAGCACCTGACACGCAGGGACGTGGCGACGCGAACTCTCAAACAGGAAGCGTGACACCAGGGACCTAGCGTGTCCTGTCCGCGAGATCGCGGCCCACCTGCGCCCACACTGCCCGGCTCCCCGCTGCCTGCTGGTCCGCCTGCAGTATGCATTCATAGAGCCGGGTCCCGACACCTGTGGCCTCTGCTTACATGTCACCTTCTCACCAGCCCTTCTCCGGCTGTCCCCTCTAGAGTTCCTTGGGACCTCTGTTACGGCTCTTCAGCATCAACTGCTGAGTGGCAACTGTCTCTCCTGCTAATGCCATAAAGGCGGCAGACTGCCCACCGTCCACTGCTGTTACCTAAGACACAGGAAGTGCCCCTCAGCTCTGTGAGCTGTCCATCCCCGGCTGCTCTGCTAGAGCCTGGACGACCGGAGGGAGGGAGGGGACAGGGACCAGCACAACACCATGTGCCGCGCCCAAGGAAACGCACGGGCCAGTGAGGTGGGCAGAAAATAGCAAAAAACATCAAACTAAGAACCGCAGGAAAGCCGTGGGGGAGAAAAGCTCAAGGCACAGAAGTGGCGCGGGACCCACAGCGGCTGCTGTTTGGATGCCACCTCGGCAGCTTCTCGGGGCCACCCCAGGAGGCTGGGTGTCACGGACGGCTCTCACTTCACAGAGGTCGGAAACTGAAACCTGGAGGCCAGCAGCAGTGGCCTGGGATGGGAGCCCGACCGGGACCTGCCTCCCACTTAGCTTAGCTCCTCCCACTCCTGCACCCCGGGAGAGGAAGTTCAGCCTTACACTACTTAGCTGCAGACCAGCAGACAGCTGGAAGTCTTGGGGGATCACTTCTGAGATTCCTCAACTTCCTTTCTTTGATTTTTGCTCCTTGCTAGGTCTTTGACTGTATCAGCCAGAGCCACCAAACCTGGAAGCCACCAGCTCTTCCAAGGGATAAATCTTATAGGGGACGGAATGAGAACTTGATGCACATTTACGGTGGGGGGCAGGGGGGGGCTTCTGTTTTCCTTCCTGCTGCCCCGATGCTGGCCCCTGGCCCTCTTTTGGAGATCAATTCATGCCTGGGGTTAGGACAGAGGGTCGCTGGAGGTAAACCTCAATGCCTTGGGTTCCAAACTTGGTGTCATCTGAGTCGGGTGGTGCAGCCACTAGGTGTCAAGTGCCGGCTCCCTTCCGCTCTGTATCACGGTTACCGCACCCTGGGGTAGCACTCATTCCCTCAGAACCCCGACTGTGGGTCTCACACGCGTTGCGCCCTGGTCTCCCCATCACCACGCTTATCTTACAGAAGGATGTCACAAGACGCCAAACTGTTCAGCGGCTTCCTCACAAATAGCTCCTGCTCATCTGAAACACAGTGTCACCTGCATTTCGTGCCCTTTGTAAAGGACTAATATGGAAAGGAGGCTGAGCCCCGGACAGCAGGACTGGGTTCGAGGGTCAGACTTCACAGGTGGGGGGAGGCCAGTTCACAGGGCTGCTTCACCCTGCAAACCGACGTGGGCCGAGGGTAGGGCCGTTTCCACGGAAACAGCGGAGGACTCGTCGGTAAGGAGGCATCACAACCACGTCCTATCTGACAGCAACCCGTGCTGGACGCTGCGCTTAGCCTTTTGCAGACATTAGCTTAGTGACCCTGGATGACCACACCAGGAAGGAATTCCAGAGATTGGAAGTGCAGTAACCCTCATCGCGGTCAACTGAGGAGGCAGAGGGGGCCGCTGGGGACCCAGGCCCAGCGGACAGGAGGCCCTGGGCGGGTCGGGGGCCGGCGGCGAGGCGGGATGGTGCCAGGGGTCGGGCTCGTGGGCGCGCACTTACCGGAGTGCAGGTGAGCGCGCAGTGCGCGTGCACGGACCAGTGCCCCGAGAGAACGGTCAGCGCGTGAGCGAGGCAGATGGTGGCGAGTACCAGTAGCGCGGCCTCGGGGATTTGAGCCCAGCTACTGCCCCAACCCCAGCAGCCGGCAGCCGCAGCGCCTACCCAGGCCGGGTAGAGGAGCCCCACGAACGGCAGCACGGTGAGGCGCCGCAGAAGCGCCAGCCGCCGGTATGGCCACACGGCCGCCACCAGCTCGTCGCCGCTAGCAATGAGGGCCGGCCCGGCGGCAAGGAGCACACGCGGCTGCGGCCCGGACTTGGGTTGCTTGCAGGGCCGGGCGCCGCAAGGCCGGGGCCCACAGGGCACCGCGTTGCCCACTGCCGCCATCTTTCCCCAAGCCGGGCGCTCGCTTCCGGGCGGAGGCCCCGCCCCACTTCCGCCAGGATACTTCCGGCGAGCGCTGGGCGCCGCCATGATAGCCCCAGTAATGGAACGCGCCTAGGCAACAGAGGCGGAGTGGTTAGTTAGGGCGTCGCCATGACAGTCTGCAGCCGGAAAGAGCGGTAGGGCGCCGCCATGAGGGAGAGGGCCAGAAAAGCTCAGGGCGGCCTGCCCGTGCTGCCACGCCGGATTAGGACCGGAAAAGACGAGCGCCACCATGACAACCCGGACCGGAAGAGGCGAACCCTCCTAGGTGACTGCGCTAGTACCTCCCTGTTACGAAGGGCGGAGCTTGGAGAGTGGGAAAGAAGGGCCAATAAGGGAAGGGTCCTCAGGGACTGGGCTTAGTATGGAGGTGGGGCTCATGGGAGTGGGTCGTTGTGCGGCGTGCCTGTTATGGGGCGGGGTTTGCGAGGGCAGGTCTCGTGGGGTGGGGCATAGGGGCGGGGTCCCGCTGTGGGGTGGGATTTGTGGGGGCGGGTCCTCGTGGGGGCGGGGTTTGAAGGGCGGGTCCTGTCATGAGGCGGGGCTTTTGGTGGGCGGGTCCTTTTTGCGGGGGCGGGGCTTGTGAGGATTGCCATGGCCCTTGGTTACAGACCTGGCTGAGGTCTTGAGGTCAGCCAGGCTGAGGCTCCGGAAGAGGCTGGCTGCAGGAACCCAGGCATACCTGGCTCCATTTCTTGTCTTTTTGAGACAGGATCTTGCTATGTAGTTCAGGCTGGCCTTGAGCTCACTTTTTAGCCCAGGCTGGTCTCAAATGCACAACGATCCTCCTGCCTCAGCCTCCCGAGTCCTGGGATTAAAAGCATGCGCCACCACGCCCGCTTATGGCTCCATTTCTTGAAGCTAAGTGGGGTCAGCTGCATAATATGGGGTGCCATAGGTGACTCCCCTCCATCCCACCCAGCCACTTCTCTTTTTTTCCTGCAGGCCAGAATATGGCACCCTCCAGCTGCCCTCTGCCAAGCCCAGCCCCTGTCACAGTCCTGTAGCTCACCGGACAGTTGCCAGGGTCCCAGCCCTGCTGACCCACCCTAACTACATTTTTATAAATATTGACATCTTAGGGCTGGGAGTTTGGCTCAGTGGCTTAAGTGTCTGCCTGGCAGGTGTGAGGTTGTGAGTTCGATCCCCGGTGCTACAAAACAAAACAAAAAAAAACTACGGTGGTAAAAAGATCATCGCATTCTCATTAAAAGTCATACAGGTGAATGAAACAGAACAGCGGGCGTGCAAACAACTCTACACTCATTCAGCTATCTGACGTTTAACGAAGAGCCCAAAGACATTTACTGGAGGAAAGACTGACACTTTAGCAAAGGATGCTGGGAAAACTGGCTTTCCATCTGCTGGAGCTTGACTCTAGACCCATGTCAGTCACCATGTACTAAGTAAGCTAAAGTCAAAATAAGTCAAAGATCTAAATTTTTGAACAGAGGCAATCTTCCGGGAGATAAGATAGGGAACACTCTTAAAGACAGAGGCACGGGCAAGCACTTTCTTTTTTTTTTTTTGCGGCACTGGGGACCGAACTCACACCCTTGCATCTGCCAGACAGGCGCTTAAGCTGCTGAGCCAAACTTCCGGCCCTGGTTTTTTGAGGCAGGGTCGCACTATGTAGCTCAGGCCGGCCTTGCGCTCACGTTGTAGCCCAAGGCGGCCTCGAACTCACAACGCTCCTCCTACCTCAGCCTCCCGAGTGCTCAGGCAAGGACTTTCTAAACTGAACACTGGTCGCACAGGAAGGAGCATGGACAATCAGCAAACGGATGAGTCAGGAATCATCAATGCACGAATCCACTGATAAGTATAGAATCCACTGAGCCAATCACCTTCCACACGCGTGAGAATTTTGTGGAACAATTTAGATATAAACCATGGCAAGTGATGTGATTTATGAGATACTGTAATATTTACAGGCGTATTTTAAAGTGACTTACAGAATTGAGTCTTACTTAAGCAGACAAGTATCCATAGTCTAGTCACATGTTTTGTCTGATGTAGCCATAAGAGAGTCAGACTTTGGGAGTCACTCGGCTCGGGTTCCTAAGTAGCAGATGTGGTAAAGCATAAGGGGGAGATGAGGATATGGTCTGGCATATATGTGGTTTCATGAATAGCTAGATTGAAGAGGGCAGTAAAAATGAGAGACTGGAGCTGATAGGTGGGAAATACCCAGCACCCCTAGTTAAAGGAGGGAAGGTTTGTTGAGCTCACAGTGTGCAGAGGTTTCAGCCCGTAGTCAGCTGGCTCCAAGGCAGGGTGGAGCGGCCGAGGGGAAACAGCTCACGGGGGGGGGGG